>JASDQU010739857.1:167155-180046 GCA_032191745.1 Picea mariana
TGTTTTAGAGATCGAATAATAAGATGAATCATGAATCCAAATTTATTTCTCTTAACTTTTAAAAATTCAAAATTTGAAATAGATTTATACTCATATAGATAAATTATATCTTAAACTCTATATTATTTGAAAACTTCATTAAATTTGAATGAAATTAAGTCCCCATATTTTTCGCTGAAAAATATTAAGTTCATATATTACCCAATATAAACCCTCATAAATTTAACATTCACATATAATATGTTTCAATTTTTTTATTCCTCTTCACATGTATCAACCAGATTAAAGTCGGGTTATGCTGCTATTATTTATCACTTAAATTTCCTCTTTGTTTACCTCTCCTTTGTTTAGTGCATCTTGCATGTGTGTGGTGTGAGGCAGTTCAAAGGGGAATGAAATTCTCAGTTCAAAAGGGAATGAAATTCTCTCAGAGAGAGTCGTATCATTCATAAATGCCACTAACCTTCTCATTATGGTTTTTAGGTAAGGAAGACGCTTTAGGAATATGGACTCCCAGTCATGTTAAATTTATATTTATAGATTTTTCTTTTCCCCTTAACTAACTTAAGGGAAACCAAATAAAGTTTGAGAAACACATAAGCTCTGATTGATTCTTGGTACGCCATTTAAGATCATTATTCTTTCATAATTTCTCATATTACAATTTAGAAAACAATATACCGTATTAAAGTATGGTTATGCTACTACTATTTATCACTTAAATTTCCCCTTTGTTTACCTCTCCTTTGTTTAGTGCATCTTGCATGTGTGTGGTGTGAGGCAGTTCAAAAGGGAATGAAATTCTCGGGGAGAGTCTTACCATTCCTAAATGTCACTAACCTTTTCATTATGGTTTTTAGGTAAGGAAGACACTTTAGGAATCTGGACTTCCAGTCATGTTAAATTTATATTTATATATTTCCCTCATTTTTTAAACTAGCTTAAGGGAAACCAAATAAAGTTTGAGAGACACATACGCTTTGATTGATTCTTGGTACACCATTTAAGATCATTCTTCTTTCATAATTTCTCATATTACAATTTAGAGAACAACCACAAAAAGAAAACTTGTTGTAACCACAAAGGTTTCATCCAATCCCATTAGAATATCAATCAAATAGATATCGTAGTATCTTGAGAAAAAGGATGTATGTCATCTTTTCCTTTTATGTTTTGCATATTAAATTTTATCGATATATAAAAGGTGACTTAATAAGCGGAGAAATTCAAAAGTGACTTAATAAGCGAAGAATTCAACTAAGTTTGTTATGTGTGGTAAAGGTTTTTTTATTTGTTTATTAGTACCTGCCAAAATAGGTGCTATAGTAACCAGTACCATTCTAAATGTCATATTATATGCTAAGGTTTTTCAAATATACCTATTATTTGAATTTTTTTCCAAAAACAATACATTTTCCTAACTCTTCTAATTTCATGTATCGAGTTTCCTATTGGCTTAAATCTTTTTGATTTCACATTATTCGCCTCAATTTTTGTTAGTTATTTCTTAGAGTTATAAATTAATTTCTCAAACATTTTTTTATAAATTATATCATTGGCAATTTAGGAGGGTGGCATTGTAATCCAGGGACTCTATAGTTTGTGGTTGCAAGGGTGTTGAAATCTAGGGTTGGAGCACTACAGTCTAAGGTCACTATAAAAGATGTCTCCTTGTTGACTTGTATGCACACTACGTGGAAGGCGTGATTGCAGTGACACTACATGAGGAATAGGTTGGAATTTTCCAAACCTCACTACAAGACAAAAAGAAAAAGAAGAAGCACATTGGATTTTAGCCTTCATTTACTAAGAAATCCTCCACCAGGCCTCCTCCCATGCCCAAGGTCACTCCTCCCCGCATGCCCAAGGTCACTAAGACATCTTGTCAAGATTCTCTTGCTTGTAGAATGCCTAAGAAGAAAAAAAATTCCAAACTTATCCTTCGCCAACTCGTACAAAACCCAGAAGCAGATCTTGCAATCCTCACACTTCTTGACTCTGGATATCAACACTTTGGCAATCTCCTCTAACTTCGATCTACCACCTTTGTTTCACTTATCCTTCCAGAAAAGTACAAAAATGATTTATGCATCTTCTCTTTTGTTTATATATTGGACTCATTTCTTGACTTATAAATATCGGTGGGTTGGATTGGTGAATATATCATACCATAAAGAGCTCCAACAATGCAATTTTTTCTAAATCAATGATGAATTTCATGCTCAAAGTTTGTTTATAACATAATTTTTAGGTTCTATTGTTTTTATTAAAATAATGAGTTTGATTATATTTAGATTGTTTGATTTATTTCATAAAAGATTATGTCACAACATGCACATAGACAATAGAGTGCATTCGATACAGATGTCACACCCTGCAACGTGCACATACACCAATAGAGTTAATTAAAATCTCAAAATTAAAATGTATGAATAATCATACATCCCATGAGTAACATGGATACTCTTCATTCTAACGTTGGAAATATCTTAAGATCAGACACAACAAATTATATAGACAAGTTAAACAATAAAATATGAAGGACATGGAGCCATGTATGATTTATTTTAAAAAAGAAATCTCTTTAGAAATCTTCAATGCATTCCCAATGTCTCTGAGCTATACATGCATGCCAAATGCAACAATACTTTATATTGCATATCAACATTTGGTACTACCATTTTTCAATTAATTCATCACACATAGTGCATGTCTCTACTAAGAGCCAAGTGTGTTTTACTATTTATACATTTTTTGAGCTAGAAAAATATTTAACTTATTTAAGTAAAAACACTTAAATTTAAAATATCGATTTATTTTTTATATATATTTATGTTATACATATAAATAAAATTTGACCATCTAAAATAACTTATTAACTTTTTATTTTTTTTAAATGATATGATTTTTATTTTTTTGTAATTCACAACAAATTGAGTCTAGAAATTTATGGAAGACATGTTGCCTTCTAAATATCTACAATTATGAGTGGTGTGTCATCAATCCATTTTAATCCAATAATTAAATTATACTCTGAAAATTACACAATGACTTTGCACCACATTTCACATCTTTTTGCCATACAAATATATAATTCACTTACCTTTGGACAGGTACTTGCAACCTCATTGTTATCTACCTTGTTGTTTAAATGTTTTAAAACAGATTAAAATATTCTTAATAAAGTTTTTTAATAATTTTTTTATTAAATTTAAATAAGAGTTTTCTACGTAAAAACTGAATTTATTTATTCAATAATTTATTATTATCCAAATACAATTAATTATATGTACGTTTAATTCAAAGTTTAAGTTTAATAATACACCTCAAAATATACAAAAATGTATTTCTCCTCCATTTATATCTATGGTGAAGCCACCAAATATTGTTATTTCAAAGACAATTACCAGAATATGAGAATATTGAGATAAAGATCATTTCTGCAATATGTTTTGATTACTCCATTCTAGTCTGAAAGTAAGTTCCCTAATATAATTGTTCGATAGAGTGTCGTTGCTCCTGAAAGCAACAAACATAATGGGCGAGGTGGGCTAGTGGTCTAGCCATTTTAGGGAGCCCTCCTTGTCATAGTTATTACTAAATTCCGAATATGAGCAGTGCAATGATATAAATGTACGAGTGCATTTCAACAACACTCAAAACCTCTCCTTCCATTAAAGCTTTTATTTGTTCTGCCTCCATATCCTGGCAAGTATTTATCAGAATTTCATGTGCTTTGTGAAGCTGAAAGGAATGTTAAAGGAACCAACTAAATGAAATATCAACCCTATATTGAAGAGGGCTCGACAAATCTATTCCAAGAATCGACGGAAGGCCTGACACTTCAATCCACTACCCACTACTTATAATAGGTTGAGGGCAATGCAAATCCTAGAGGCGACAGGAAAAATTTGATTAGATTGGATATTGTAAATCTGTAAGGAAAAATTAGATCAGATTGGATTATAGGTGCAACTTACTTACAAGTGTCAGATGATTGCAGTGAGTTGTTGGATGGTTTTGACGGGACATAATAGGTGGAAAGAGGACTGTTGCACAGGTGACAAGAGGAGCCATTAAAAAACAATAAATTAATTAATGGTGGTTTGGACAACCGATTTTGAGTGGTTTGGATGATTAGTTTTAAGGACAACTCTTCATTTTGTTATATTATGTGTCCAACCTCACCATTACATTTGAGAAAGTCCATTACTATAGATAACAGATAGTTGTAGTTATAAATAATAATGAATGCCAAATATGATCGAAATGAAAACTTCTATCACAACTATCTTAATTTATTAACTGATGATCTTTCCATAAGAATTTCTAAAATAAATCTATAGTATTCATTTATATGCATGCTTCTTGTTGTACTATTTCTCTCAATACTGACATATAGAACCATTCCCTAATTTACATTTTATCGCCTCATATTTTTTGTTCCCAATTTACTTTAACACTCCCATCCATCTATTTAAAAAAATACTAATTAATATAAGAAAATAAAAAGAATTGTTCATATTTCTCTCCTTATGTATTATTGTCATTTTGTACACATTTCTCTAACTCATGGCCAAGGCCGTATATCCATTTTGTACACATTTCTCCCACTTATGGCCAAGGCCGTATATCCATCCCTATATACTCCTCGTTTAGGTATAGTTCTACCAACACTTCACTTACTTTTCGCATATTCTTCTCTATTATCCAAATATTGGGGACCCTTCAATAATTAAGAGACAACTTCATCATATGGCGTCACATGCAATCTCTTTGAGGTGTTACAAATGCACATGTTTTTGTCCAAGGTTTTATTATAGCTATTAATCTATGTTCACATTTATTATAATTATTATTCTATTACTACATATATTATTATATTATTATTGTATTAGCAATTTTAATATATTTATAAAGAAAAAGTAGATTATATGGAATGATATTTAACTTCATCAACCAACTTTCATATAAAAGGCTTCTTATTTTTAAAAGCATGTTTTTTTTTATCCCTATCTCTTGCAGATTATGTAGAGATTCTTAGATTCAAAAATGCTTAAGCATGCAGCTCAACACAAAAAATTGGTTAATGAGAAGGTGGCAGGATTGCATGTCTCCGCATCCTCGTTAAAATTACATACAATGCAAAAGACAAGGAAGTTTACAAAGAATGGATGCGACAACGAAGGAAAACCAGACTCATTGAATTATTATCGGAATAGACAAGCACAAAGGTAGGGTAGGTGTTGGAAAGATCGAAAGGAGTGTAGGCAGATGGTGGTTGGGGACAACATAGATATTGGGGATATACCAAACATGGTTGGAAAAACCGCAGTGGATCACTTCTACTGGAAAATAGTCTCCCCAAAGTCTATAAGGAAATGGTTGATGGAAAATTAGCAATCATTGCTTGGGTATTGCCATGTAATCGATACGCTAGCTAGAGGTTGGATCTATTTCTATTTCAACTCACATGAAGACATGATGGAGGTCTTTAGTCATGTATGGGGCTGGGGTTCATCCATCTTAGTCCTAAAGGAGTGGTCTATTTCCTTTGACCCAGAGCGAGATGTTCTCTCCCCGGGAAAAAAATGGATTATTTTACTAATTCTTCCTTTGGTCTTTTGGAGATAAGAGATTTTAGTGGCTATCGAGAATAGTATTGATAGGTTCATTGGATTGGATCCAGGATGGGAGACAAACATTGACCGTTGTTGGGCTTGGTTACAAATTGAAGTTGATTTGCGATATGGGTTGCATGTTGAGATCAAACTTTTTTGGGGAAGCTTCACAGTGAGTCAAAAAATTGACTACTGGAGAATCCCTTTTAGATGTTTTGGTTTTCATGCAGTGGGCTACATTTAGGTGTAGTGCATTCGTTCACCTGCACATTTCCCTCCATTTTCAAAAATTTGGAAAAGAAAGCTAGAGGTGGTGGCCTCAGAATTGGTTGTAGCAAAGGAAGAGGGAATTCTCGGACAGGGTGGTAAGAAACAATCTCGACTCATCACCCTGTGCAACATATCTCCCAACACCTCTCAAGATGGGTTTTTAGGTAAGGGCTCAAGTCCCGTACTTCATGTTCAAACTCTTTCTACTAATGTGTCTTCTTCTTCTCAAAGAGTACAAGCCTCAGGGGTTCCTTCTCCCCCTTCTTTTTCTTCCCCCCACAATCCTCCTCCCCCTTAAAATATTTATGTCTCTCCATCTAACTCTATCCATGGGTTCAAATAAATCCAAATTACTAGGGAGGCCTCTATCTCTGAGGGGTCACCCCTCTCAAATCCTCATCAACAGTCTCCTCGATGAATTTGAGCCAAAATAATGGAATTAAATCAAAATATGTGCTAAGATCCAAAGTTAAATTAGGCCCATATTTATAAGTTGTAGGAGTTTTGGCTTTGGAAAGGATCAGTAGGTCATGCCAGTGGAAAATATTGAATCTCACTTGCCCAAATCCACGCTACTAAAGAATTTTGTAGTGGGAAATAGTCAACCATTTCATGAGCCCTTAGAGCAGGGAAGGTCAAGGACTGAGTATCAAAATGATTGTTCTCTCCTTCATGTACGAGGAGTGGGGGGCACTCCAAAAATTGTATCCCTCAAGCGACTATGCATTGTAGTAAATCCAGACATAATCTTGATACAATAGACGATTTACATTATTAGTAAGACAGAGGATATTTTTAGCTCATGACTCAAAGGATGGTTCTTTTTTCCACAGATGTTGAAGGATTATTAGGCAGAATCATAACGATATGTAGTCTGAATTTAAAGGTGATTAAGTCATGGGTATATCCCTCTTGCATTATTGTTCAAGTTAAGGATAGGACGGTTAATTCCTCTCTCAAAATTTGAAATGTTTATGGCCCTTATGCAAATAGGATCCCTTATTGGGATCATTTAAGCACCTTAGATTTTTTAAACTCAAGAGCTATAATTATGGGGGGGAATTTAAATTTTATTGTGTCTCTCAAGGAAGTATGGGGCCAAAATCCTCATCAAGACCCTCGCCCCTAAGAAGTTTTTTCTTACATTGGAGGGAGAAAATAACTTATTGGACTTGGCCCCTAAGAATTTTTCTCACACAAGGAGTAATGGGAGGAAAGGGGTAGGCCTAGTGGCCAAGCGATTATATCTGTTTCTAATCTTTGAAGGGATGATTGAGAATTGATGGGCTATCCATTCAAGGGTAGAAATGTGGGGGTTACTGACCACATGCCCATAGTTCTAGAAGTTTCCAAAGCAGGGCCAAAAATTCCATTACCAATGAAATTCCATCATGAATGGATAAAAGAAGAGGATTATTGTAAGATGATAGAGGAGACATGGCATCCTCTGTCAGAGGATGCGGGCCAATATTTTATGCAACAATTTTATGAAAATATAGGAAAAAATAAGAAAAGCCACAATTCTGTGGGCCAAAGAATTCAAGAAAACAAATGGGCAACAATCACAGAGGTGGAATAAAACTTATCTATCTCCTCATTGAGCGTGAGGCAAGAAATTTATCAGAAGTGGAAGAGTCATTGATCAAGGACCTTATGATTAAAAAAAACAAGAATTGTCAAGGATAGAGGAATCAAATTGGAGGCAAAAAATTCAAGCGGTTTGGATCCGAGAAGGCAACAACAACACAAAATAATTCCACAAATTTTCTAGTTTTTACAGAATGACCAACTCCATATGGGAGATCAAGGACGATCAAGGAAAAAATGTGACAAGCTTTGAAGAGATAGTTGGTGCAAGTAAAAAAATTCTCCAGATTATTTAAGGAACCCGTGGGTTGTCCTATCACTGAGATCCTGAAGGTTATAAATATTTTCCCTTATTTTATCTCAGATGAAATGAATATCTCATTGTAGGAAGAGATATCAAAGAAGAAAATTTTCCAAATCCTCTCTTCCTTTCAAATATGTAAAATCCCTAAGCGTGATGGCCTCACAGTTGAATTTTACCTAGGATTTTACGAGCAAATAAAATGGGATTTGTTGAAAGTGTTAAACGAATTGAAAAGATTAGGTAAAGTGTGGGGATCCTATAACTCCACCTTCTTAGCCTTGATTCCAAAAAATCAAGCCCCGTCTTCCTTCTAATATTTCTGACCCATTCCATGTTGTAACCTTATCTACAAGTTCATTGCAAAGATCATTGCCAACCAATTGAAGCCTATCTTTAGTGGTTTCATTTCATAAGAGCATTATGGTTTTCCATTTAACCTCCAAATTCATGATGTTGTTTCCATCACACAAGAAGTACTCCACTTTGTCAAGATAAAAAAAATTCCCTCTTTTGTCATGAAGCTCAATTTATCAAAAGCATATGACAAAGCAAGTTGGGCCTTCATCAGGCTAGCTTTGATCAAACTGGGGATGAATATAGAATCGATCAATTGGATTATGGGTTGTGTCGAATCTCCTTCCTTTGTTGTCCTAATTAATGGTGTTCCTTCCTCT
Organism: Picea mariana; assembly: GCA_032191745.1. NCBI lineage: Eukaryota > Viridiplantae > Streptophyta > Pinopsida > Pinales > Pinaceae > Picea > Picea mariana. The sequence goes on from JASDQU010739857.1 coordinate 175,612, forward strand.
TTTTTTTAATCCTCTCATGGGCTTTGACAAGGATGCCCCCTCTCCCCTTTCTTGTTTTTAATCATTGTGGAAGGTGTAAGCTTGCTGATAAAAAAAGACTTGAAATGAAGGAGACCTAAAAGAAATCAACATCACAAACACATAAATCCTTTCCTATTTACTTTTTGTTGATGGCGTAATTATTTTTGGTGCAGGCTCTGTTTCATAATTCCAAGGTATGCAAAAAAATTTAGACCTCTTTTGTACCTCTATAGGATTGCAAGTGAATAAGGAAAATTTTGTTGTGTTGATCAATGGAATACATGAAGAAGTTGCAGCCCAATTGAAAGAGTATTTTACCTTTTCTCAACATCCTTTAGATGATGAGCTAAAGTATCTAGGTTTTGTTTTAAAACCAAATGATTATTTATTCAAGGAATAGTTGTGGCTTTTCAAGAAAATCCAAAAAATAATCTTTTTTTGGGCTCATTTGTGGCTATCCAGGGGTGAGAGATTAGTTCTCCTAAATGTAGTACTGAGCAGTATTCCAATGTATTGGGATTCCATAGAAAATATCCCAAAGGGTATTTTGCAAAAAATAAGGAAACTATGTTTCCAATTCTTATGGACATGAAACAATGAGAAGAAAAGTATTCCCTTGGTTAAGTGGTCAAATGTGGCTAGGCCCAAGGAGATGGGTGGGTGGGGTATTAAGAATTTGGTTTGGTTCTATCGAGCATTAGTCGCAAAAATAATGTGGAGTTTGATGCAAAATGATATGCTCTGGGGCAGAGTAACGAATTCCATGTACATTCATGGGATGTCCATCGTTGAATGGATCTGACAGCCTAGGAAGACAACTCAGAATAGCTCGATATGTTGGAAGGAATTGGTAGAAGAGTTTTCGCTGGTTGGAGAACATTTGGTTTGGAACTTGGGAAATGGAAAATAAGTAAGGATCAAGGAAGACCCCGGGTCGATTCAGGAGAAGGTTACAAACTACCAGATGAATTGGTGAATCCTCTACATGACTAGGGAATACACTTTTTAAAATATGCATCTATTGGCAGATTAGATAGAATAGGAAGAAGTGAGTGGAAATCGGTCGACCTATTAGAAATAGAAGGTGAAAGCACAGATCGATGGGGAGACTATGTAGCTTCCCTTAAGTCAAATTTTATTTCTTTACAGGAGCATGAAGAAGATACCCTTTTCTAGTCAAGCGATGACAAAAGAGGAATTTATACTACCAAATTGGGTTACAAATTTGATGCAGGAGCATCATAAGCAGCCAACCAAGCAACCATAAAGGCGGAAGACAGCTGGAAAAGCGCAACACACATTTTGCACATTTTGAAATGTTTTTGAAAAATTAATGAGCAGATATTAATGTAGTAGTTAAAGGAAGCGTACTTGCATGATGTAAACAGATCTTGAGCACCGCTCTCATCTGTAGAATGTAAAGGCATTTATACGTAATTAATGAAAGTAGGTAGATTTGAATTCATAGATTAGACAGTTTAGAGAGTAGGAGGGAAAACGGATATAGACACCCTCACCCTTGTATCATTGTAAGATAGATGATCATTCAGAATTCATAAGATGTTGAGATATAGCAGAGAACTGTAGAGAAGAACCCATGTATAGGAGCACTTGAGTTAATATATGAACCTTTGACTCAATTTTCATGGTGTTATGATGCTTATTGTTTATATTTGTTGAATGGTATGCTTACAGTTGTTTTATTCTCTTTGTTTATGCATTTGTTTCAATGCTGTGTTGAATGTGTGATTTCATGTTAAGTATATGAAGTCTGAGAGAGGAGAAGAATGAGTTTCAATTGTTTCTCATCCTGAGAGTTCCTGCAAGGAGTGCAGTGAAATGTCTGCAAGGTGTGCGTTGACAAGAGTCTGAGTTTTATCTCAGAAAGCTTAGGAGAGATACTGTTGTTCTCATTTCCCGCAGAAGTGCAGGTGAGGCACAGAGTCGTACAAGGTGTGCGCAGGCTAGTTGAAACCTTAAAAGTTATCAACTAAGGTGAAGGTGGAAGGATTGTTGTTGCAAAGAGTGCACAGAGTCGAGGACTCAAATAACCAGAGGTTATTTGAAAGATTGTCGCAAGGAGTGCGAGCAGAATTCCTTTTGGGGACTTGAGTTTGCAAGTGAAAGCTCAGGAGGGATATTACCTTTGAAGTGTTCAAAGGGAGATGAAAGTCGAAAGCATCTCATAAAAGACAAGTTCAGGAGGGATAACACCGATTCATCTCGCAGAAGTCATTGAGGAGTGAATCGGGCAGTCAGAATTCTCCGAGGAGAACTCGCGAAATCACGTGGACCATTGGATCCCGTAGATCTATGAGAAATTTAAGGTTGAGTGCCTTTCAACATTCAGAAATATCAGGAGGAGTAACGACCGTTGGATGAGAAGCGTCAGGAGTCGTGGATCTTGCGCTCGAAATCTGATATTTCGGGTTTCAGAGTTTGGAGTGGCAAGTGATTTTGGAGTCACTGCATCGCAAACTCTCGGTACGCGAAATCGCGCCAGCCGTTGGATCAGGGGAGGTTCACAACCGTTGATCCCCTTTGAAGTGAAACATCGGAATTTCGGTATTTCAGGGTTCGGCATACCAGGAATCCTGATGAGAAGGAACTAGGACCTTAGCATTGAAAATCCTGAAGTCGTGATACGCGACATGCCTTTGGTGTGAAACATCGACATTTCGGTATTTCGGGGTTCGGCATACCGGGAATCCTGATGACAAGAAGCCGGGACACAGTGGAGTGAAAATCCCGAAGTCGCGAAACACGACAGGACTTTGGTGTGGAATTTTGGGATTTCGGCGCTTCGGGTTTTGGGTTTTCGGGAGTCGAAAGGTAGAGTTGCATAGTCACACAACTCCCAAAATCGCGAAAAGGAAAAAGCCAAAAGGTGCGTCCTAAGCATTTGTCAAAGGGTACGTGCGACGGAAGTCAAAGGGGTGGTCAAGCTTCGGGGAAAATCCCGAAAGACTTTCGATCTTGACAAAGGGGGGAAATTTCGGAAACTAGGAAATCATAAGGAAAGAGGAACGAGTGTTGGTCATTCACTCAAGTCCTGAAAAGCCGAAATAAGTGGCAACAAGAGGCATGTGTTTGGCGCATTGAAGGAGTCAAACCTCGTTGACGTTTCAGGTTTTGGAGGTTGAAGAGACAAGGGGCTCGACATCAGGATTCGCAAAATCGCGAAATCCGAAATCCCGAAAGGGAAAAAGTCGATCACATTTATTGGGCGGTTGTGGAGTTAACGTCGGTGTTTGATCACATAGGAATAACTCAGAAGGACCTATGGAATACACATGTTTGTGTGTGTGTGAAGTATTCTCTGAGGGGAAATCAAAGAGTCAATCAGACTCAGGGGAAGATTTGGAACGATCCTGTGCGGATCTTGGCCCGAGGGTCGGGGGTCTGCACCAATTGTGGTATCAAAGCTCAGAACAAGTTCTTTTCTTTCTGTAGTAGAGAGAACAAGGGAACATTTTACAACCATGCCACCGAGAAGAAGAGACAGGCCAATGCCAATGCCTAATCCAGCAAGGAAAAGAGAAATGCGCGAGTTACGTGCCAGGCTTGGTGCCATGGAGACAGAACAGAGGCGCACAGTTGATGTTTGGGATATCAACGAGGCTGAAAGTGAAAATGACGCTGGAAACGAAGGAGAAGAAGTTGCAGTCGAAGATGTTGCGGACAAACGCCTATTCAAGGTTGTTGCGAGGATAGGTGCCAGAGCAAAAATGGACATTCTAGTGTATGAAGGAAACCTGGATGTTGAAGAGCTTCTAGACTGGATTAGAGCTCTAGACAAATACTTTGAATATGAGGATGTTGAGGAAGACAAGAAGGTCAAACATTCCGTTACTAGACTTAAAGGGCATGCAGCACTATGGTGGGATGAACTGCAGGCTAACAGACACTGCAAGGGCAAGCAGAAAATCAAAAGCTGGGATAGAATGGTTGCAAAGATGAAAGCCAAATTTATACCCAAGGATTATCAAATCACTCTGTTTCGGAGGATGCAAAATTTGAGACAGAAGCTGATGTTAGTGAAAGAATACACTAAAGAGTTCTACAAGATAAACATTAGAGCAGGTCATCGGGAAAGCGATGATGAAAAAGTTGCCAGATACATGATTGGTCTACGGTATGACATTCAAGATGAGATGAGCATGATGACCATTCGAAATGTGGAAGATGCTTATCAGATAGCTCTGAAAGCCGAAGAGAAGCTGAGCCAGAAGCAAGGTCAAAGAGGCCGAGGTAGAAGTCAAGCCAGAGGCAAAACAATTGCCCAAGACAAAACTCAGAAATCTAAAGAAGAGGGGAAGAAACCTCAAACTCAATATGAGAGAGGAGGAAGCTCACAGAGAGGGCAGTATGATGATAGAAATACTTTTCCTCGAGCTAGAAGAATAGGAAGAGG
>JASDQU010739858.1:33517-47931 GCA_032191745.1 Picea mariana
TGTCTAAGTGGGAAGTCATCTCTATGGATTTTGTTGTGGGGTTACCACTCACATCCCATAGACACAATGCCATTCTGGTGATAGTGGATAAGTTAACCAAGAGTGCTCATTTTATTCCGGTTAGAGACACTTACGATGTCACTGATGTGGCACGTGTGTTTGTAAATGAAGTTATTCGTTTGCACGGGATACCTAAGAAGATCATTTCAGACAGGGATGATGAGAGGTTGTGACATTTTTGGAAGAGATGATTCTTGTGATAGTTTTCTTTGAGCATTTGTGCTTTGCTGTTCTTGGGGTCACGGGCACGGAGGGCCTTTACATTCTAGCAATTCTGATGACATGGAGCCGGGGCACTGTGTTTTGAAAACCCCTAAGTCACGAAACGCGACGTGTCTTTGGAGTGGAATTTTGGAATTTCAACATTTTGGGGTCCGAGAAGAGGAGGATGTGATTTTGGAATCGAGAGTTTCAAACTCCTGTTATGAAAAATCCCAAAAAGTTCGCTATTTCAGAATTTGGAAATTGGCGCGACAAGTGATTTGGGGTCGAGAGTTTCAAACTCCCGGTACGCGGAATCCCGAAAGGCCATCGATCTCGCCAAAGAAGAAATTTCAGAATTAGGGGAATGATAAGGGAAGAGGAACGATTGTTGGTTGTTCACTCAAGACCCGAAAAGATGAAATTATTGGGAAACAGGTTGTATGTTCTTGTCGCTTTGTTGCGGTCAACCTTCGTTGACAATTCGCATCTTGGCATTTTCCAAGAGTTGTGGAAATACATCGGGACTCTCCAACTCCTGAAACCTGAAGTCCTTTATGGCTTAAACAAAGGGTTTGATTAACCCTTGGAGTGGTTTTAGTGAAGATCCTGCGCTGATGTCAGCCTGATTATCCCGGGGGGTCTGTGCCAGTTGTGGTATCAGAGCCTAATTTTGTCTGTATATTTCAGGAAGACAGAGCTAGAGGAAAAGGAGTAGTCTGATATGCACTAGTTGTGGTATCAGAGCACAGAACAAATTCTTTGCTTTCTGTAGTAGAGAGAAAAGAGGATAATTTTTCTGCCATGTTGCAGAGAAGAAGAGATAGGCCAATGCCTGATCCAATAGTGGAAACAGAAATGCATGAGTTACGTGCCAAACTTGATGCTATGGAGACAACACAGAGGCGCACAGTTGACGTTGGGGATATCAAAGAAGCTGAAAGTGAAAATGAAGCTGAAAATGAAGGAGAAGAAGTTGCAGTCGAAGATGTTGCAAACGAATGCCTATTCAGGGCTATTACAAGGATAGGTGCCAAAGAAAAAATGAACATTCCCATGTATAAGGGAAACTTAGATGTTGAAGAACTTCTAGACTGGATTAGAGCTCTAGACAAATACTTCAACTATCAGGATGTTGAGGAAGATAAGAAAGTCAAACATGTCATTACTAGACTTAAAGGGCATGTAGCACTGTGGTGGGATGAACTATAGGCTGACAGATGCTGCAAGGGCAAGCAGAAAATCAAAAGCTAGGATAGAATGGTTGCAAATTTGAAAGCCAAATTTATACCCAGGGATTATCAAATCACTCTATTTCGGAGGATGTATAATTTGAGACAGAAGTTGATGTTAGTGAAGGAATAAAATGAAGAATTCTATAGGACAAACATCAGAGAAGGTCATCGGGAAAGCGATGATGAAAAAGTTGCTAGGTACATGAATGGTCTGCAATATGACATTCAATATGAGATGGGCATGATGACCATTCGAAATGTGGAAGATTCTTATCAGGTAGCTCTGAAAGCTGAAGAGAAGCTGAGCTGGAAGCAAGGTCAAAGAGGCCAAGGTAGAAGTCAAGCTAGAGGAAAAACAATTTCCCAAGACAGAATTCAGAAACCTAAAGAAGAGGGGAAGAAACCTCAACCTCAAAGAGGAGGAAGCTCACAGGGAAGGAAATATGTTGATAGAAATACTTTTACTCAAGCCAGAGGAAGAGGAAGAGGTAGAGGAGGTGAAGTGAAATGCTTTGTTTGTGGAAAAATTGGACATAAATCCTATGAGTGTCGAGATAAGAAGAAAGATCTTGGTGAAACTCACATTGTCGAAGCTCAAGGATGGAATGTTGAGGCAGAAGATGCTAAGGGTGGAATATCCTTAATGATGAGGAAAGTTCTCTTGAAACCGGAGAAGGAGGCAGAGATCCCAGACCAAAGAAATAGTCTATTTCGGACTGCTTGCAAAACTAAGGATAGAGTATGCAAGGTCATAGTGGACAACGGTATCACAGACAATCGTGTATCTATAGAGATGGTAGAAAATATGGAGCTGGAGACTGTTGTACATCCAAGCCCATACAGAGTTTCGTGGCTACAAAAAGGACATCAGGTAAATGTCACTAAACAATGTTTAGTTGAATTTAAAATAGGAGGATATAAAGATGAGATATTATGTGACGTCATTCCCATTGATGTTTGTCATCTATTGCTGGGTAGACCGTGGCAATATGACAGAAACGTAGTTCATGATGGGAGAAAGAACACGTACACCCTGGAGAAAAATGGTAGAACTCACATGTTGTTGTCAATTAAGGATAAAGAGGTGAAACCAGAAATGAGAAACACTGTACTTCTCATGAGTGGGAAGGAACTTCTTGATGAGGTTAAGAAGAAGGAAAACACAATATTTATTATGGTTAGGAAGCCCAAAATTGTTTTGACCAGTACGAGAATAGATGATTTACCAGAAGAAATCTAGGCATTGCTGGGAGAGTTTGTTGATATAGTAGTGGACGAATTACCTTGTTCATTGCCACCTATCAGGAGTATAAGTCATCATATTGATCTTATACCTGGAGCCATTTTACTGAAAAAAGTAGCATATCGGTTGACGCAGCAGGAAAATGAAGAAGTTAAGAGACAGGTTCAGGACTTAATGGACAAAGGATTGATTCGAGAAAGCTTGAGTCCATGCGTTGTTCTAACAGTGCTCAGCTCAAAGAAATACAGAGGCTGGAGAATGTGTACAAACTCAAGGGAAATCAATAATATTACCATCAGATACAGATTTCCATTACTAAGGATGGATGACTTGATGGATTGATTGAGTGGAGCAAGATTTTTTTCAAAGATTGATTTGAAAAGCGGGTATCATCAAATTTGAATGAGAGAAGGTGATGAATGGAAGACATCATTTAAGATGAATGAGGGGCTGTATGAATGGATTGTCATGCCATTTTTCTTAACGAATGCACCCAATACTTTCATGAGGTTGATGAATGAAGTCTTGAAGGATTTCCTAGGGAAATTCGTCATTGTATATCTTGACGATATATTAATTTTCAGCAAGATAGAAGCAGCACACTTAAAGCATCTAGTTGCAGTAATGAGGAGATTACAGCAGGAGAAATTGTTGATTAATATGAAGAAATCGTCATTTATGAGGACATAACTAATTTATTTGGGTTTTGTTATCTCTTCAAATGAACTGAAAATGGATCCGGAAAAGCTAAATGTGATTAAGAATTGGCCATCGCCGAAGAGTGTATTTGAAGTTTGAAGCTTCCATGGTTTGCTAAGATTCTACAGGAAATTCATCTAAAAATTTATTGGAATTAGCGCACCGATGATGGATACAATGAAGAAATGACACAAATTGTTTCACTCAAAAAAGGAAGCAGAGAAGAGCTTCAATCTGTTGAAGAAGAAGATCACTGAGCAACCATTTTTGGTTTTTCCAAATTTCAGCAAGACATTCCAGGTCAGGTGTGATGCGAGTGAATTTGCAATTGGAGCTGTCTTTAGCCAGGACGACAGGTTGATCGCATATTTTAGTGAAAAACTGAATGAAGCGAAGATTAAGTACTCCACATATGGCAAAGAATTCTATGCAGTCATACAAGCACTAAAGAAATGGAGACACTATTTGGTTCCCAAGGAGTTTGTTTTGTACAGCAATAATCACACTTTGCAATTCATGACTCGACAGGAGAAGTTGAACAAAAAATATGTTAAATGGGTTGAATACATGCAAAATTTTACTTTTGTGACTAAGCATATTTCTGGAACTGTTAACAAATTTATTGATGCTTTGAGCAGGAAATGTTTGCTTATGCAGGAATTCAGAGTCAAGACTTTGGGTTTTCGTAACCTCAAAGAAATGTATAGGGATGATCCAGACTTCAAGGAGGCATATGAGGCATCTGAGAATGCAATTCTTAGGGATAGAATCCAATTAACTGAATACATGATCCAGGATGGATTATTGTTTAGGGGAAATCAGCTATGTATTCCAAAATGCTCCATGATTGAGAACTTGCTGAAGGAAAAATACAGTGGAGGATTGGCCGGAAACTTCGGTCATGATAAAACGTTCTCAAAGTTGAATGGCTCATATTTTTGGGTAGGGATGATGACATATGTCAAGAAATTTGTGGACAGGTGCAGAATTTGTCAGCACACAAAAGGAAAAAGGCAGAACACAGGGTTATACCAACCATTACCCATACCTGAAAGGTCGTGGGATGCAGTGAGTATGGATTTTGTATTGGGACTGCCAAGGACACAGAGAGGATATGATTCAATCTTTGTGGTAGCCGACAAATTTTCAAAAATGGCACATTTCATAGCATGCTAGAAAACTAGTGGCGCAACTCATATTGCGAACCTATTTTTCAAGGAATTCGTCAGACTTCACGACTTGCCAAAAAGTATCGTGTCTGATCGAGATACCAAGATTGTGGGAAATTTCTAGAGGACCTTATGGAAGAAGTTGGGGACAAGTTTGTCTTTAAGCTCAGTGTATCATCCTCAAACAGATGGACAGACAGAGGTCATAAAAAAATCTTGGGAGATTTGTTAAGGATCTTAGTTACTGAACACCACAGTCAATGGGATCACATTCTTCCACAGGCAGAATTCGCTCATAACGATTCACTCAATAGAAGCACAGGGTAGAGTCCATTCCAGATTGTATATGGAATGTAGCCAAGGGGAGTTTCTGAATTGAAAGATTTGGAACAAAACGAATTCAGGAGTGCTATTGCAGAGGACTTTGTAGAAGGAATGAAGGAGCTTCACAGCTGAATTAAGGAACGATTGCAGAGTTCAAGTCAGGAATACAAGTGGAGAGCAGATCAATACAGGCGAGAACTTAAATTTGAAGTTAGTGATCTAATTCTTGCACATCTGAGGAAGGAGAGTTTCCCAAGGGGAACGTATAACAAGATGAAGATGAAAAAGATTGGACCGTGCAAGGTCATAAGGAAATTTGGGGCAAACTCATATGAGATTGAATTACTCGATGGGGTTGAAATCTCACCGATATTCAATGTTGCGGATTTGTACCCTTACAGAGCTGAAGAAGCAGGAGTAGAGGAGGAATAGAAAGAGGTTCAATGGAGAAAACAAATGCTTGTTGCTGCAGAGCCACATATGGAAATCATAATTGACAAAAGGGTTAGCAAAAAGACTAGGAGAAAAGATTATTTTGAATACTTGGTCAAATGGAAGGGACATCTAGTTGAAGATGCCAGTTGGGAAGATGAAGCAGCAATTCATGGGCATGGAGAGACCATGCAAGAGCTCATGAACAAGAGTTCATGAAAATTTTCAAGCAAAGGAGTATGATGTAGTAACATCATATGCAGCGAGCCAAGAAGCATAAAGGCGGAAGACAACTGGAAAAGCACCAACGCACATTTTGAAATGTTTTGAAAAATTAATGAGCAGATATTAATGTAATAGCTAGGGGAAGCGTATTTACATTTATATCTAGATGTTGTAAACAGATATTGAGAATTTCTCTCATCTTTCGAATGTAGAGGCATTTATGCGTAATGAATGCAAGTAGGTAGATTTAATTTAATAGATTAGACAATTTAGAAGCGTAGGAGGGAAAACAGATATAAACACCCTCACCCTTGTATCATTGTAACTTTATGATCATTTAGAATTCATAAGCTGGAGAGCTGAAGCAAAGAGATGTAGAGAAGAACCCATGTACATGAGCACTTGAGTTAATATATGAACTTTGACTCAATTTCATGGTGTTATGATGCTTACTGTTTACATTTGTTAAATGGTATGTTTACAGTTGTTTTATTTTCTCTGTTATGCATTTGTTTCAATGCTGAGTCGGGTGTATGATTTCATGTTGAGTGTATGAAGTCTGAGAGAGGAGAAGAATGATTTTCAATTGTTTATCCTCCTAAGAATTCCTGTAAGGAGTGCAATGAATGTCCTCAAGGTGTGCGTTGACAAGGATTTGAGTTTTATTTCAGAAAGCTCAAGAGAGATATCGTTGTTCTCATAACCAGTAGAAGTGCAAGTGAGGCAGAGAGCCATGCAAGGTGTGCGCAGGTTGGTTGTAACTTTAGAACTTATCAACTAAGAGGAAGGTTGAAGGACCACTGTTGCAAAGAGTGCACATGGTCAAAGACTCAAATAACCAAAGGTTATATGAAAGTTGCCACAAGGAGTGCGAGCAGGGATCCCTTTTGGGAAGCTTGAGTTACAAGTGAAATCTCAGGAAGGATAACACCTTTGAAGTGTTGGAAAGCTGACGAAGATCAAAATCATCTCATAGAAGTCAAGTTCAGGAGCGAGAACACCGAGTTGTTTGGGTAGAATTCATCGAGGAGTGCATCTGGTGGTCAGAATTCTTTGTGGAGAACCCGCAAAACCACGAGGATCGTAAGATCTGGAGGAGCTGTAAGGTGGTTAGGAGTTGGACGAACCCACCACCGTGATATCAAGAATCAAAGTGGACTGTTGATCGTGGTCAGTTTGAGCGGTCAGATCATTTCAAGAATTCAGGATTCATAAGTTTGGAGTGCAGGCCAAAATCCTTGGTCAATCTAATTCCCAAATCACGAAAGGGATTATCAGGTGTGGAATTTCGTAATTTTAGCATTTTGGGGTCCAGCATTCCAACAATTCCGATGACAAGGAGTCGGGGCACTATGCGTTGAAAACCTCGAAGTCGCGAAATGCGACGTGTCTTTGGAGTTGAATTTCGAGATTTTTACATTTCGAGGTCCGAGAAGTAGAGGAGGCTGTGATTTTGGAATCGAGAGTTTCAAACTCCTGGTACGCGGAATCCCAAAAAGGTCGCTATTTCAGAATTCAAAAATTTGCATGATAAGTGATTTGGGGTCGAGAGTTTCAAACTCACGGTATGCAGAATCCCGAAAGGTCGTCGATCCCGCCAAAGGAGAAATTTTGGAATTTGGGGAATCATAAGGGAAGAGGAATGATTGTTGGTTTTTCTCTCAAGACCTGAGAAGCCGAAGTTAGTGGGAAACACGTGGTATGTGCTTTTTGCGTTGGAGTGGTCAATCTTTGTTGACAATTCGCATTTCGGCATTTGCCAAGAGTTGCGGAAATACATCAGGACTCTCCAGCTCCCGAAACCTGAAGTCCTTTGTGGCTTAAAAAAAGAGTTTGATTAACCCTTGGAGTGGTTTTAGTGAAGATACTGCGTGGATCTCGGCCCAAGTGTCGGGAGGGGTCTGTGTCAGTTGTGGTATCAGAGCCTAATTTTGTCTGTATATTTCAGGTAGAGGGAGCTAGAGGAAAAGGAGTAGTCTGATATGCACCAGTTGTGGTATCAGAGCACAGAACAAATTCTTTGCTTTCTATAGCAGAGATAAAAGAGGAGAATTTTACGGTCATGCCACCGAGAAGAAGAGATAGGCCAATGCATGATCCAGCAGTGGAAAGAGAAATGTGTGAGTTACGTGCCAGACTTGATGCTATGGAGACAACACAGAGGCACGCAATTGATGTTGGGGATATTAGTGAAGCTGAAAGTGAAAATCAAGCTGGAAATGAAGGAGAAGAAGTTGTGGTCAAAGATGTTGCATACGAACGCCTATTCAGGGTTGTTGCAAGGATAGGTGCCAGAGCAAAAATGAACATTCCCATGTATTAAGGAAACTTAGATGTGGAAGAACTTCTAGACTGGATTTGAGCTCTAGAATAATACTTCGACTATGAGGATGTCAAGGAAGATAAGAAAGTCAAACATGTCGTTACTAGACTTAAAGGGCATGCAGCACTGTGGTGGGATGAACTACAGGCTAACAGACGCTTCAAGGGCAAGCAGAAAATCAAAAGTTGGGATAGAATGGTTGCAAAGATGAAAGACAAATTTATACCCAGGGATTATCAAATCACTCTGTTTCGGAGGATGCAAAATTTGAGACATAAGTTGATGTCAGTGAAGGAATACACTGAAGAATTCTATAGGATAAACATTAGAGTAGGTCATCGGGAAAGCGATGATGAAAAAGTTGTCAGGTACATGAATGGTATGCGATATGACATTCAAGATGAGATGGGCATGATGACCATTCGAAATTTGGAAGATGCTTATCAGATAGCTCTGAAAGCTGAAGACAAGCTAAGTCAGAAGCAAGGTCAAAGAGGCCGAGGTAGAGGTCAATCCAGAGGAAAAACAATTGCCCAAGACAAAATTCAAAAACCTAAAGATGAGGGGAAGAAACCTCAACATGAGAGATGAGGAAGCTCATAGGGAAGACAGTATGCTGGTAGAAATACTTTTCCTCGAGCCAGAGGAAGAGGAAGAGGCAGAGGAGGTGAAGTGAAATGCTTTGTCTGTGGAGAAATCAGACATAAATCCTATGAGTGTCCAGATACGAAGAAATATGGTGGTGAAACTCACATTTCCAAAGCTCAATGGTGGAATGTTGAGGCTGAAGATGTTGAGGTTGGAATATCCTTAATGATGAGGAAAGTTCTCTTGAAACCAGAGAAGGAGGCAGAGAAGCTAGACCAAAGAAACAGTCTGTTTCAGACTGCTTGCAAAACTAAGGATAGAGTATGCAAGGTCATAGTGGACAGCGATAGAAAAAACAATCTTTTATCTACAGAGATGGTAGAAAAGGTGGAGCTGGAGACTGTTGTACATCCAAGCCCATACAGAGTTTCGTGGCTACAAAAAGGACATCAGGTAAATGTCACTAAACAATGTTTAGTTGAATTTAAAATAGGAGGATATAAAGAAGAGATATTATGTGATGTCATTCACATGGATGTTTGTCATCTATTGCTGGGTAAACCATGGCAATATGACATAAATGTAGTTCATGATGGGAGAAAGAACACGTACACCCTGGAGAAAAATGGTAGAACTCACATGTTGTTGTCGATTAAGGATAAAGAGGTGAAAACATAAATGAGCAACACTGTACTTCTCAAGAGTGGGAAGGAAATTCTTGATGAGGTTAAGAAGAAGGAAAGCACACAATTTATTATGGTCAAGAAGCCTAAAATTGTTTTGACCAGTATGAGAATAGACGATTTACTAGAAGAAATCCAGGAGTTGCTGGGAGAGTTTGTTGATATAGTAGTGGAAAAACTACCTTGTTTGTTGCCACCTATCAGGAGTATAAGTCATCATATCAATCTTATACCTGGAGCCAGTTTACCAAAAAAATCAACATATTGGTTGACGCCGCGGGAAAATGAAGAAGTTAAGAGACAGGTCCATGACTTAATGGACAAAGGATTGATTCGAGAAAGCTTGAGTCCATGCGTTGTTCTGATAGTGCTCATCCCAAAGAAAGATGGAGGTTCGAGAATGTGTACAAAATCAAGGGAAATCAATAAGATTACCATCAAATACAGATTTCCATTACCAAGGATGGATGACTCGATGGATTGCTTGAGTGGAGCAAGATCTTTTTCAAAGATTGATTTGAAAAGCGGGTATCATCAAATTCGAATGAGAGAAGGTGATGAATGGAAGACAACATTCAAGATGAATGAGGGGTTGTATGAATGGTTTGTCATGCCATTTGGCTTAATGAATGCACCCAGTACTTTCATGAGGTTGATGAAAAAAGTCCTTAAGGATTTCATAGGGAAATTCGTCATTGTATATCTTGACGATATATTAATTTTCAGCAAGATGGAAGCAGAACACTTAAAGCATCTAGTTGCAATAATGAGGAGATTACAGCAGGAGAAATTGTTGATTAATATGAAGAAATCGTCATTTATGAGGACAAAACTCATTTATTTGGGTTTTGTTATCTCTGCCAATGAACTAAAAATGGATCTGGAAAAGATAAATGTGATTAAGAATTGGCCATTGTCGAAGAGTGTATTTGAAGTTCGAAGCTTCCATGGTTTGGCTATCTTCTACAGGAAATTCATCTGAAACTTTAGTTGAATTAGCACACCGATGATGGATACGGTAAAGAAATGACACAAATATTTTCACTGGACAGAGGAAGCAGAGAAGAGATTCAATCTGTTGAAGAAGAAGATCATTGAGCAACCAGTTCTGGTCTTGCAGTATTTCAGCAAGACATTCCAGGTCAGGTGTGACGCGAGTGGATTTGCAATTGGAGCGGTATTGAGCCAAGATGACAGGACGATCACATATTTCAGTGAAAAACTGAATGAAACGAAGATTAAGTACTCCACATATGAGAAATAGTTATATGCAGTCATACAAGCACTGAAGAAATGGAGACACTATTTGGTTCCCAAGGAGTTTGTTTTGTACAGCGATAATCACACTTTGCAATTCGTGACTCGACAGGAGAAGTTGAACCAAAAACATGCTAAATGGGTTGAATACATGCAAAATTTTACTTTTGTGACTAAGCTTATTTCTAGAACTGCTAACAAAGTTGTTGATGCTTTGAGCAAGAAATGTTTGCTTATGTAGGAATTCAGAGTAAAGACTTTGGGTTTTGATAACCTCAAAGAAATGTACAGGGATGATCCAGACTTCAAGGAGGCATATGAGGAATCTGAGAATCCAATTCTTAGGGATAGAAGTTAATGGACTGAACACATGATCCAGGATGGATTATTGTTTAGGGGAAATCAGCTATGTATTTGTAACACCCTGTTTCCCCTAGCTTGTAAATATAACTGGACTGGCCAAGAACTATGGCGAACTCATAAATGTGAATATGTGATGTAAATGGACCTTGAAGAAAAGGTCAATGAATGTGAATAACATCTTGAATTTATTGTAGGACTGTTGAGAGAGGATGTGCAGAAAAAGAGACCACGATGGCGGTGGAAGGCACCTGGAAAGGTGGCATTAACTTCCATCAAGAATTAATACCGTATTTGGACTCCACTGGCCTGGAGAACCAAAGGCAGCTCGCTAGCCCCAAATTAAATGTGTCGCAGGCTGGTAGGTGGATGGTTTAATGAGGGATGGGAGGTGAACCTCCCATCCATAGAGTCGTCAGACCTAATCAGCGCGGGGGTAATCGCGCCACACGCAACCTCACAAGAGGATAAGGCATGGGGTAGAAACGATTGGGGGGGCAGACGCGAGGGGAGAACTCTGGAATTATGCAGAGTGAGTGATAGCAGAGAGGAAGGATTGCAACCTTCACTCCTAGTCACTGGAAAATAGAGACGCAGTCTCACAGCATCGTGGTCTCAGCTCGGGGGTGGCTAGTGGTAACTCCATTGGGAGTCGCTAAGCATATGGTTGGGTGGAAATGAGCACCCTTCTCAGCAGCTGCTTGACCCTGGTGTTATCTCTGATAAGTTTTTTGCCTCCGGCATCTTGATATATATATATATGTGCTTATTTTGATAATTATGCTCATAAGTTGTGAAACTGTGAATGATTTCATTATAAGAATGGTTGTATGGTGTTTTGATTAGTACTAGTAGTTGTATATTTATATGGAAAGACTACGTATGATTTATGTCTTCATGAATTCATTATTTGTGTATGTACTGATCAAATTAAGACTTCACGTCTGGTTCTCGGGAGGAAGACTTCCTTACATACCTCAGGTTGTACCTTGAGTAAATTTCCCCATAGAAATACGTTCCGTGAAAAACCCATCAAGAACTGGGAAGGCAGTTGTGAAGGCGTAAGGCCTTAGTAACCCTACATAAGGAGGAACGATCCTCTTGAAAATCGAGATGACAGCTTAAGGATGAAGTAACGAATCGACGAATGAGATCCCGTCAAGAAATCTTTGGTCACTTATGACCGTTAGATTTGGTAAGAGGAAGCTGGAAAGTTAAATACCATGTCCCTGATAGGTGTTGACCGACGGAGGAGATTTCGTCGGGGAATCTGTGGTCACCCACAACCGTTAGATTGGTAGGAGAAAGTAGGGCGTTAAATGCCATACTACTTTGTTTTCCTGTGTCTTCGTGGGTAGTGAAGAGTTTAGGACCGTAGATCCCCAAGGTTCATGAGATTATCTGGACCGTGGATCTTTTCCACGCCCAGGGAGTTGTGGGACAAGGCATGGATAAGAACCATTATGGGCCGTTAGATCTCGGCTGAAAAACCCGACAGCCGTTGGATCTGTCAGGAGTTACCCAAGGGTCAAGACTCTAGTGTATAAGGGTGAAAAACCCCGGAATAGATCTAAGTCGTCCGATTGACGGAGGCCACGTGTCATAAGATCTCCCATTACAGGAAATCGGGAATCGCAGAATCGAGAATCCTGTTGACAAGATATCGGGACTTTCCATTGTGGAAATCCCGGGATAAATCTAAGCCGTCCAATTGACGGAGGCCACGTGTCATAAGATCTCCCATTACGGGAAATCGGGAATCGCGGAATCAGGATTCTTGTTGACAAGAGATCGGGAATTTCCATTGTACAACTCTCGAACGGTCAAGATTAAATCATCATGATCGACGGCGCTCAGGTGGTTTCTGGACCCCCTTTGCCATTCTGTCTTTAATGGGGGGGGTGGGGGGTCCGGAATAGTGTGGCGTGTGAAGTGGGGCCCCCTCCTGTCATGTCAACTACCGTGTCGAGTTTCCCTTTTCGCCACCTGTATTCCACTTAACCGCGTGACGGGGCCTATTCTCACTAGAGGTTCTCTACCCCTGTTGAGATTTGTTTCTATTGGCCATTTGCTGACCCTGTAGGGATTTTTCCCCATTGGTCAGTCGCTAGCCCTGTCGGGGTTCGACGGTTGCAGAGTCGAACGATTAGACATTACTGTAGCACCGAGGTGTGAAATACAAATAGGCACTGTGTTCAAATTGAACCATGAACATGACCCGCGATCACATGGGAATGAAGAAGGAGAGAGAAAGAACCAGCTTACACTGGGCCTCCATGGATAATTAGGGGTTCTGGTCCAGCAGAAGTCCAGAAAAATCCGATTTAGGTAGTGGGTATGTGACAAAGTGGTATCAGATCATGGTTACAGCACTCGGCCTAATTGGCCTCATGAACGATTTGCGCATAAGCTCCATTAGAGGTACTCCTACGAAGAGCAACCCCCTAACGTAACTCTCTTGTCCAGGATTGAAAACTTGGAAACAAGAACCTGACTGTGTATGCATGTGAAAGAATTATAAATTATGCGCGTATTATAAAAATATATCTAACTCTTGACTAATAGCCAGCGTTTATCTTTTCACTCAAGCAGACGATCAGCCGCGGGAATCGACAGACGAAAAGTATGGTGACTCACCAAGAGAAGGGAGAAGGCTCCCACAATAGAGACGAAGAGTTTGACGAAAGGAGAGCAATAGGAACCCCTCCAGATCTAGCCGAGACTGTGAGGAGTCTCATGGTTCAATTGCAAAGCTGCAAGGCTGACAATGAAAGGATGATGAAAGAGCAAGAAAAGCAAACTGAAATTAATGCAGTTTTACTGCAGAAATTATCTGACCTACAACGACAAATGCAGCATGAACTCGAGATGCAGAAACATGATCGTGTTAGTGGCCATACTGAGAGAAGCACCTCAAGAAAGTTCCACCCCAAAGGTAAAGGACCAGTGCCAGACAATTCCACTGACAAGGAAGCTGGTGATTCGGAAGGCTCTTCCAGCAGCAAGACCAGTTCCTATTCTCAAAGAGAACAAAAGAAGCAAAAGACTTCCAAGAGTCATAAATTTGAGGAATTCAGAGAGGCCAAACCTCCCTTCTTCGACGGTGAGATAAAGAAGGGACAAGAAGCTGAGGCCTGGCTACTTGGACTGAAGAACTACTTCAAAGTCCATGATTTTTCAGAGAATTTGAAGGCCCGAGTGGCCACTTTCAATCTGAACGGAAAGGCTTCCATCTGGTGGGAAGACCTTAAGAATATAAAAGGGGTCCGCGAGGAGGACCTGTCTTGGAAACGGTTTGAGAAGTACTTCCGGAAGAAGTATTTGTCGGAAAGATATTTTGACGAGAAGGCTAAAGAGTTTTATGAACTCAAACTGGAACAACTCACTATAGAGGAATATGTCAACAAATTCCTTGACTTATTGCGATATGTACCCTACATCAAAGCAGAGAAGGCGAAGGCGCAACGCTTCATCAGTGGGCTACCCAAGGAATACCGGAACCGAATTGAGTTCGACGAGCCAAGGACCTTAGAAGATACTATTCGAAAGGAAACATATTGTCATGAAAAATATGGACATCGGACAGAGTCTCGTGGAGACTGGAGACAGAAGAGT
>JASDQU010739858.1:47983-73915 GCA_032191745.1 Picea mariana
GGGAGTCGGAAGAGCTGGGCTCTTCGGGCCGTGGAAAGTGAAGGTCCTGGTGAAGCGACCGGCATAGAGAGAAGAGGCGGTTGCGTCAAGATCCTATGCGGATCTCGGCCCGATTGTCCAGGGGGGTCTGCGCCAGTTGTGGTATTAGAGCCTGATTTTGTCTGTATATTTCAGGCAGAGGGAGCTAGAGGAAAAGGAGTAATTTGATATGCACCACTTGTGGTATCATAGCACAGAAAAAATTCTTTTCTTTCTGTAGCAGAGAGAAAAGAGGATAATTTTACAGCCATGCCATAGAGAAGAAGAGATAGGCCAATGCCTGATCCAACAGTGGAAACAGAAATGCACGAGTTACGTGCCAGACTTGATGCTATGGAGACAACACAGAGGCGCACGATTGATGTTGGGGATATCAAAGAAGCTGAAAGTCAAAATGAAGCTGGAAATGAAGGAGAAGAAGTTGCAGTCGAAGATGTTGCAGAAGAACGCCTATTCAGAGCTATTACAAGGATAGGTGCCAAAGCAAAAATGAACATTCCCATGTATAAGGGAAACTTAGACGTTGAAGAAATTCTAGACTGGATTATAGCTCTAGACAAATACTTCGACTATGAGGATGTCGAGGAAGATAAGAAAGTCAAACATGTCATTACTAGACTTAAAGGGCATGCAACACTGTGGTGGGATGAACTGCAGGCTAACAGACGCTGTAAGGGCAAGCAGAAAATCATAAGCTAGGATAGAATGGTAGAAAAGTTGAAAGCCAAATTTATACCCAGGATTATCAAATCACTTTGTTTCAGAGGATGTAGAATTTGAGACAGAAGCTGATGTCAGTGAAGGAATACAATGAAGAATTCTACAGGATAAACATCAGAGAAGGTCATCGGGAAAGCGATGATGAAAAAGTTGCTAGGTACATGAATGGTCTGCAATATGAAATTCAAGATGAGATGGGCATGATGACCATTCGAAATGTGGAAGATTCTTATCAGATAGCTCTGAAAGATGAAGAGAAGCTGAGCTGGAAGCAAGGTCAAAGAGGCCAAGGTAGAATTCAAGCTAGAGGAAAAACAATTGCCCGAGACAGAATTTAGAAACCTAAAGAAGAGGGGAAGAAACCTCAACCTCAAAGAGGAGGAAGCTCACAGCGAAGGAAATATTCTCATAGAAATACTTTTCCTCAAGCCAGAGGAAGAAGAAGAGGCAGAGGAGGTGAAGTGAAATGCTTTGTTTGTGGAAAAATTGGACATAAATCCTATGAGTGTCCAGATAAGAAGAAAGATCTTGGTGAAACTCACATTGCCGAAGCTCAAGGATGGAATGTTGAGGCAGAAGATGCTAAGGGTTGAATATCCTTAATGATGAGGAAAGTTCTCTTGAAACCGGAGAAGGAGGCAGAGAACCCAGACCAAAGAAATAGTCTATTTCGAACTGCTTGCAAAACTAAGGATAGAGTATGCAAGGTCATAGTGGACAGCGGTAGCACAGACAATCGCGTATCTATAGAGATGGTAGAAAATATGGAGCTGGAGACTGTTGTACATCCAAGCCCATACAGAGTTTCGTTGCTACAAAAAGGACATCAGGTAAATGTCACTAAACAATGTTTAGTTGAATTTAAAATAGGAGGATATAAAGATGAGATATTATGTGACGTCATTCCCATGGATGTTTGTCATCTATTGTTGGGTAGATTGTGGCAATATGACAGAAATGTAGTTCATGATGGGAGAAAGAACACGTACACCCTGGAGAAAAATGGTAGAACTCACATGTTGTTGTTGATTAAGGATAAAGAGGTGAAACTAGAAATGAGAAACACTGTACTTCTCATGAGTGAGAAGGAACTTCTTGATGAGGTTAAGAAGAAGGAAAACACAATATTTATTATGGTTAGGAAGCCCAAAATTGTTTTGACCAGTACGAGAATAGATGATTTACCAGAAGAAATCCAGGCATTGCTAGGAGAGTTTGTTGATATAATAGTGGACGAATTACCTTGTTCATTGCCACCTATCAGGAGTATAAGTCATCATATCGATCTTATACCTGAAGCCAGTTTACCGAACAAAGTAGCATATAGGTTGACGCCGCAGGAAAATGAAGAAGTTAAGAGACAGGTTCAGGACTTAATGGACAAAGGATTGATTCGAGAAAGCTTGAGTCCATGCGTTGTTCTGAGAGTGCTCAGCTCAAAGAAATACAGAGGCTGGAGATGTGTACAGACTCAAGGGAAATCAATAATATTACCATCAGATATAGATTTCCATTACTAAGGATGGATGACTTGATGGATTGCTTGAGTGGAGCAAGATTTTTTTCAAAGATTGATTTGAAAAGCAGGTATCATCAAATTTGAATGAGAGAAGGTGATGAATGGAAGACATCATTCAAGACGAATGAGGGGCTGTATGAATGGATTGTCATGCCATTTGTCTTAACAAATGCGCCGAATACTTTCATGAGGTTGATGAATGAAGTCTTGAAGGATTTCATAGGGAAATTCGTCATTGTATATCTTGACGATATATTAATTTTCAGCAAGACAGAAGCAGAACACTTAAAGCATCTAGTTGCAGTAATGACAAGATTACAGCAGGAGAAATTGCTGATTAATATGAAGAAATCGTCATTTATGAGGACATAACTAATTTATTTGGGTTTTGTTATCTCTGCAAATGAACTGAAAATGGATCCGGAAAAGCTAAATGTGATTAAGAATTGGCCATCGCCAAAGAGTGTATTTGAAGTTTGAAGCTTCCATGGTTTGCTTAGCTTCTACAGGAAATTCATCTGAAAATTTAGTGGAATTAGCGCACCGATGATGGATACGGTGAAGAAATGACACAAATTGTTTCACTCGAAAAAGGAAGCAGAGAAGAGCTTCAATATGTTGAAGAAGAAGATCACTGAGCAACCAATTCTGGATTTGCCAAATTTCGGCAAGACATTCCAGGTCAGGTGTGATGCTAGTGGATTTGCAATTGGAGCTATCTTGAGCTAGGACGACAGGTTGATCGCATATTTCAGTGAAAAACTGAATGAAGCGAAGATTGAGTACTCCACATATGGCAAAGAATTCTATGCAGTCATACAAGCACTAAAGAAATGGAGACACTATTTGGTTCCCAAGGAATTTGTTTTGTACAACAATAATCACGCTTTGCAATTCATGACTTGACAGGAGAAGTTGAACCAAAAATATGTTAAATGGGTTGAATACATGCAAAATTTTACTTTTGTGATTAAGCATATTTCTGGAACTGCTAACAAATTTACTGATGCTTTGAGCACGAAATGTTTGCTTATGTAGCAATTCAGAGTCAAGACTTTGGGTTTTCATAACTTCAAAGAAATGTACAGGGATGATCCAGACTTCAAGGAGGCATATGAGGCATCTGAGAATGCAATTCTTAGGGATAGAAGCCAATGGACTGAATAGATGATCCAGGATGGATTATTGTTTAGGGGAAATCAGCTATGTATTCCAAAATGCTCCATGATTGAGAATTTGCTGAAGGAAAAATATAGTGGAGGATTGGCCGGAAACTTCAGTCATGATAAAACGTTCTCAAAGTTGAATGGCTCATATTTTTGGGTAGGGATGAGGACAGATGTCAAGAAATTTGTGGACAGGTGCAGAATTTGTCAGCACACAAAAGGAAAAAGGCAGAACACAGGGTTAGACCAACCATTACCCATACCTAAAAGGCCGTGGGACGCAGTGAGAATGGATTTTGTATTGGGACTGCCAAGGACACAGAGAGGATATGATTCAATCTTTGTGGTAGCCAACAAATTTTCAAAAATGGCACATTTCATAGCATGCTAGAAAACTAGTGACGCAACTCATATTGCGAACCTATTTTTCAAGGAAGTCATCAGACTTCACGACTTGCCAAAAAGTATCGTGTCTGATCGAGATACCAAGTTTGTAGGAAATTTCTGGAGGACCTTATGGAAGAAGTTGGGGATAAGTTTGTCTTTTAGCTCAGTGTATCATCCTCAAACAGATGGACAGATAGAGATCATAACAGAAGCTTGGAAGATTTGTTAAGGATCTTAGTTACTGAACACCACAGTCAATGGGATCAGATTCTTCCACAGGCAGAATTCGCTCATAACGATTCACTCAATAGAAGCACAGGGTAGAGTCCATTCCAAATTGTATATGGAATGTAGCCAAGGGGAGTTTCTAAATTGAAATATTTGGAACAAAATGAATTCAGGAGCGCTAGTGTAGAGGACTTTGTAGAAGGAATGAAGGAGCTTCATAGCCGAATTAAGGAACGATTGCAGAGTTCAAGTCAAGAATACAAGTGGAGAGAAAATCAATACAGGTGAGAACTTCAATTTGAAGTTGGTGATCTGATTATTACGCATCTGAGGAAGGAGAGGTTCCCAAGGGGAACGCATAACAAGATGAAGATGAAAAAGATTGGACCATGCAAGGTCATAAGGAAATTTGGGGCAAACTCATATGAGATTGAATTACTTAATGGGGTTGGAATCTCACCGATATTCAATGTTGCGGATTTGTACCCTTACAGAGCTGAAGAGCAGGAGCAGAGGAGGAATAGAAAGAGGTTCAATGGAGAAAACAACTGCCTGTTGCTGCAGAGCCACATATGGAAATCATAATTGACAAAAGGGTTAGAAAAAAGACTAGGAGAAAAGAGTATTTTGAATACTTGGTCAAATGGAAGGGACATCTAGTTGAAGATGCGAGTTGGGAAGATGAAGTAGCAATTCATGAGAATGGAGAGACCCTGCAAGAGCTCATGAACAAGAGTTCATGAAAATTTTCAAGAAAGGGAGTATGATGCAGGAACATCATACGCAGCGAGCCAAGAAGCATAAAGGTGGAAGACAGCTGGAAAAGCACTAGCGCACATTTTGAAATGTTTTGAAAAATTAATGAGCGGATATTAATGTAATAGCTAGGGGAAGCGCACTTACATTTATATCTAGATGTTGTAAACAGATATTGAGAGTTTCTCTCATCTTTCGAACGTAGAGGAATTTATGCGTAATGAATGCAAGTAGGTAGATTTAATTTAATAGATTAGACAGTTTAGAAGCGTAGGAGGGAAAACGGATACAAACACCCTCACCCTTGTATCATTGTAACTTTATGATCATTCAGAATTCATAAGCTGGAGAGCTGAAGCAAAGAGTTGTAGAGAAGAACCCATGTACATGAGCACTTGAGTTAATATATGAACTTTGACTCAATTTCATGGTGTTATGATGCTTACTGTTTACATTTGTTAAATGGTATGTTTACAGTTGTTTTATTTTCTCTGTTATGCATTTGTTTCAATGTTGTGTCGGGTGTATGATTTCATGTTTAGTGTATGAAGTCTAAGAGAGGAGAAGAATGATTTTCAATTGTTTATCCTCCTAAGAATTCCTGCAAGGAGTGCAATGAATGTCCTCAAGGTGTGCGTTGACGAGGATTTGAGTTTTATTTCAGAAAGCTCAGGAGAGATATCGTTGTTCTCATAACCAGTATAAGTGCAGGGGAGGCACAGAGCCATGCAAGGTGTGTGCAGGCTGGTTGAAACTTTAGAACTTATCAACTAAGAGGAAGGTTGAAGGACCACTGTTGCAAAGAGTGCACATGGTCAAAGACTCAAATAACCAGAGGTTATTTGAAAGTTGCCGTAAGGAGTACGAGCAGGGATTCCTTTTGGGAAGCTTGACTTACAAGTGAAATCTCAGAAAGGATAACACCTTTGAAGTGTTCGAAAGGAGACGAAGATCGAAATCGTCTCATAGAAGTCAAGTTTAGGAGCGAGAACACCGAGTCGTTTGGGTAGAATTCATCGAGGAGTGCATCTGGTGGTCAGAATTCTTCGTGGAGAACCCGCAAAACCACGAGGACCATAAGATCCAGAGGAGCTGTAAGGTGGTTAGGAGTTGGATGAACCCACCACCGTGATATCAAGAATCAAAGTGGACTATTGATCGTGGTCAGTTAGAGCCATCAGATCATTTCGAGAATTCAGGATTCATAAGTTTGGAGTGCAGGCCAAAATCCTTGGTAAATATAATTCCCGAATCACGAAAGGGAATATCAGGTGTGGAATTTCGTAATTTCGGCATTTTGGGGTCCGACATTCCAGCAATTTCGATGACAAGGAGCCGGGGCACTGTGCGTTGAAAACCCCGAAGTCGTGAAACGCAACGTGTCTTTGGAGTTGAATTTCGACATTTTTACATTTCGGGGTCCGAGAAGTAGAGGAGGCTGTGATTTTGGAATCGAGAGTTTCAAACTCCCGGTACGCGGAATCCCAAAAAGGTCGTTATTTCAGAATTCAAAAATTTGCATGATAAGTGATTTGGGGTCGAGAGTTTCAAACTCACGGTATGCGGAATCCCGAAAGGCCGTCGATCCCACCAAAGGAGAAATTTTGGAATTTGGGGAATCATAAGGGAAGAGGAACGATTGTTGGTTGTTCTCTCAAGACCCGAGAAGCCGAAGTTAGTGGGCAACATGTGGTATGTGCTTGTTGCGTTGGAGTGGTCAATCTTTGTTGACAATTCGCATTTCGGCATTCGCCAAGAGTTGTGGAAATACATCGGGACTCTCCAGCTCCCGAAACCCGAAGTCCTTTGTGGCTTAAAAAAAGGGTTTGATTAACCCTTGGAGTGGTTTTAGTGAAGATACTACGCGGATCTTGGCCCAAGTCTCGGGAGGGGTCTGTGTCAGTTGTGGTATTAGAGCCTGATTTTGTCTGTATATTTCAGGCAGAGGGAGCTAGAGGAAACAGAGTAGTCTGATATGCACCAGTTGTGGTATCAGAGCACAGAACAAATTCTTTGATTTCTATAGCAGAGATAAAAGAGGATAATTTTACGGTCATGCCACCTAGAAGAAGAGATAGGCCAATGCATGATCCAGCAGTGGAAAGAGAAATGTGTGAGTTACGTGGCAGACTCGATGCTATGGAGACAACACAGAGGCACGCAATTGATGTTGGGGATATTAGTGAAGCTGAAAGTGAAAATCAAGATGGAAATGAAGGAGAAGAAGTTGCAGTCAAAGATGTTTCATACGAACGCCTATTCAGGGTTGTTGCAAGGATAGGTGCCAGAGCAAAAATGAACATTCCCATGTATGAAGGAAACTTAGATGTGGAAGAACTTCTAGACTGGATTAGAGCTCTATAATAATACTTCGACTATGAGGATGTCGAGGATGATAAGAAAGTCAAACATGTCATTACTAGACTTAAAGGGCATGCAGCACTATGGTGGGATGAACTGCAGGCTAACAGATGCTGCAAGGGCAAGCAGAAAATCAAAAGTTGGGATAGAATGGTTGCAAAGATGAAAGAAAAATTTATACCCAGGGATTATCAAATCACTCTATTTCGGAGGATGCAAAATTTGATACATAAGTTGATGTCAGTGAAGGAATACACTGAAGAATTCTATAGGATAAACATTAGAGTAGGTTATCGGGAAAGCGATGATGAAAAAGTTTCCAGGTACATGAATGGTCTGCGATATGACATTCAAGATGAGATGGGCATGATGACCATTCGAAATGTGGAAGATGCTTATCAGATAGCTCTGAAAGCTGAAGACAAGCTAAGTCGAAAGCAACATCAAAGAGGCCGAGGTAGAAGTCAAGCCAGAGGAAAAACAATTGCCCAAGACAGAATTCAAAAACCTAAAGATTTCATTATAAGAATGGTTGTATGGTGTTTCGATCAGTACTAGTAGTTGTATATTTATATGGAAAGACTACGTATGATTTATGTCTTCATGAATTCGTTATTTGTGTGCGTACTGATCAAATTCAGACTTCACGTCTAGTTCTCGGGAGGTCGACTTCCTTACATACCTCAGGTAGTACCCTGAGTAAATCTCCCCACAGAAATACCTTTCGTGAAAAACCCATCAAGAACCGGGAAGGCGGTTGTGAAGGCGTAAGGCCTTAGTAACCCTACATAAGGAGGAACGATCCTCTTGAAAACTGAGATGACAACTTAAGGATGAAGTAACGAATCGACGGATGAGATCCCGTCGGGAAATCTTTGGTCACTTGTGACCATTATATTTGGTAAGAGGAAGCTGGAAAGTTAAATACCTTGTCCCTGATAGGTGTTGACCAACAGACGAGATTTCATCGGGGAATCTGTAGTCACCCACGACCGTAAGATTGGTAGGAGAAAGTAGGGCGTTAAATGCCATACTACTTTGTTTTCCTATGTCTTCGTGGGTTGCGAAGAGTTTAGGACCGTAGATCCCCAAGGTTCATGAGAGTATCTAGACCGTGGATCTTTTCCACGCCCAGGGAGTCATGGGAGAAGGCATGGGTAAGAACCATTATGGGTCGTTAGATCTCGACTGAAAAACCCGACAGTCGTTGGATTTTTCAGGAGTTACCTGAGGGTCAAGACTCCAATGTATAAGGGTGAAAAACCCCGGAATAGATCTAAGACATTCGATTGACAGAGGCCACGTGTCGTAAGATCTCCCATTACGGGAAATCGGGAATCACAGAATTGGGATTCCTGTTGACAAGAGATCGGGACTTTCCATTGTGCAACTCTCAAATGGTCGATATTAACTCATCATGATCGACATCTCTCAAGTGGATTCCGGACCCCCCTTGCCATTCTGTCTTTAATGGGGGGGGTGGGGGGTCCGGAATAGTGTGGCTTGTGAAGTGGGGCCCCCTCCTATCATATCGACTACTGTGTCGAGTTTCCCTTTTTGCCACCTGTATTCCACTTAACCACGCGACGGGGCCTGTTCTCACTAGATTTTCTCTACCTCTGTTGAGATTTGTTCCTATTGGCCATTTGCTGACCCGGTAGGGATTTGTCCCCATTGGTCGGTCGCTAGCCCTGTCAGGGTTTGGTGGTTGTAGAGTCGAACGATTAGACATTACTATAGCGCTGAGGCGTGAAATACAAATAGACACTGCGTTCAAATTGAACCGTGAACATGACCCGCGATCACATGGGAATGAAGAAGGAGAGAGAAAGAGCCAGCTTACGCTGGGCCTCCATGGATAATTAGGGGTTCTGGTCCGGCAGAAGTCCAGAAAAATCCGATTTAGGTAGTGGGTATGTGACAAAGTGGTATCAGAGCATGGTTACAACACTCGGCCTGATTGGGCTCATGAACGAGTTGTGCATAAGCTCCATTCGAAGTACTCCTATCAAGAGAAACCCCCTAACGTAACTCTCTTGTCCATAATTGAAAACTTGGAAACAAGAACCCGACTGTGTATGCATGTGAAAGAATTATAAATTATGCACAGATTATAAAAATATATCTAACTCTTGACTAATAACCAACGTTTATCTTTCACTCAAGTGGACGATCAGCCGCGGGAATCGACAGACACAGAGTATGGTGACTCACCAAGAGATGGGAGAAGGCTCCCACAATAGAGACGAAGAGTTTGATGAAAGGAGAGCAATAGGAACCCCTCCAGATCTAGCTGAGACTGTGAGGAGACTCATGGTTGAATTGCAAAGCTGCAAGGATGACAATGAAAGGATGATGAAAGAGCAAGAAAAGCAAACTGAAATTAATGCAGTTTTACTGCAGAGCTTATCTGACCTACAACGACAAATGCAGCATGGACCTGATATGCAGAAACTTGATCGTGTCAGTGGCCATACTGAGAGAAGCACCTCAAGAAAGGTCCGCCCCAGAGGTAAAGGACTAGTGCCAGACAATTCCACTGAGAAGGAAGCTGGCGATTCAGAAGGCTCTTCCAGCAGCAAGACCAGTTGTTATTCTCAAAGAAAACAAAAGATGCAAAAGACTTCCAAGAGTCATAAATTTGAGGAATTCAGAATGGCCAAACCTCCCTCCTTCGATGGTGAGATAAATAAGGGAGAGGAAGTCGAGGCCTAACTACTTGGACTGAAGAAATACTTCAGAGTCCATGATTTTTCAGAGAATGTGAAGGCCCAAGTGGCCACTTTCAATCTGAATGGAAAGGCTTCCATTTGGTGGGAAGATCTTAAGAATATAAAAGGGGTCCGCGAGGAGGACCTGTCTTGGAAACGGTTTGAGAAGTACTTCCAGAAGAAGTATTTGTCAGAAAGATATTTTGACGAGAAGGCTAAAGATTTTTATGAACTCAAACTGGAACAACTCACTATAGAGGAATATGTCAACAAATTCCTTGACTTATTGCGATATGCACCCTACATCAAAGTAGAGAAGGCGAAGGCGCAACGCTTCATCAGTGGGCTACCCAAGGAATATCAGAACCGAATTGAATTCGACGAGCCAAGGACCTTAGAAGATACTATTTGAAAGGCAACATATTTTCATGAACAATATGGACATCGGCAAGAGTCTCGTGGAGACTGGAGACAGAAGAGTGGTTCAAGATTTCAAAAAAAGGGGATCAAATCCTTAGGATTTAAAAACTACAAGAAGAACCCCAGAAAGAACTTTCCATATCAGAGTGTGCTCTAGCAGAACTTTCCATCATCAGATGGAAATAAAACTTCTGGACCTATACGAGTAAATACTAATAACCCAAAGAAAGAATCTCTAAAATGTTGGGGTTGCGGAGAAGAGCATCTCCTGAGAGACTATCCACACCGACAACAGAATCGTCAGAAAGTCTATAACATTCAGGAAGTTCACACAGTCAATGATGTGGCAAGGAGTGTGCCACAGATTTATGCAGCCTTGGATAATAACCAAGCTGACCACCAATCTTCAGTGGTGGAAATAGAAGGTATGATTTTCAACCATCTGGTGTCTGTTTTGATTGAGCTTGGTTCAAATTTGAGTTATATAGCCCCTAAAGCTATTGATAAATGTAAGCTACAGCCACGAAAGAAAACTAAGCCATGGCTGGTACAGTTAGCCACTGGCACCAAAAGAAAGGTAGTAGAGGTCATACCAGCCTGCCAACTAAGGTTGGGTGACTTCCCCACCCAAGCAACCCTTAACGTATTACCCCTGGGCTCGTACGATCTGTTGATTGGTATGGACTGGTTGTCCGCCCATAAAGCCAAATTGGACTGTTACCATAAAACCTTAGAATTTTTTAGCAAAGGAGGNACTCAAATTACAATATATGGACTGGTTGTCCGCCCATAAAGCCAAATTGGACTGTTACCATAAAACCTTAGAATTTTTTAGCAAAGGAGGAAAAAGGATAACCCTTCAAGGGATCCGAAAACCGGTCTCGGTGAGACAAATATCATCCCTGCAAATGAGAAAGTATTGCCGAAAGGGATGTCCCCTATATGCAATACATGTGTTGAAAACAACCGAAGTTGCTAAACCAAGCCCTGATGATCACCCTATCCTGAGAGAATAAAGAGATGTGTTTTCGGAAGAGGTACCGGGTCTACCTCTGAGAAGAGACATTGACTTCTCGATAGAGCTCGCACCAGGAGCAGTGCCGGTGTCTAGGACACCCTACCTGATGAGCACACCTGAGTTAGTGGAACTCAAATTACAATTGAAAGAAATGATGGATAAGGGTTATATTCGACCCAGCATGTCCCCATGGGGAGCACCAGTCCTGTTTGTGAAAAACAAGGATGGCACCCTTAGACTGTGTATAGATTATAGACAACTTAATAAAGTAACCATAAAGAACAAGTACCCCTTGCCCAGGATCGATGATATATTCGATCAGTTGGGGGGTGCGTCTATTTTCTCAAAGATTGACCTGAGGTCGAGATACCATCAAGTCCGAATCAAGGGTGAAGACATCCATAAAACCACTTTCCGGACATGGTATGGTCATTATGAGTTTGTGGTAGTGCCATTTGGGTTAAGCAATGCCCCTGCCATTTTCATGTGCTTAATGAACAATGTACGCAGTAAATTTTTAGATAAATTTGTACTAGTTTTCATTGATGACATATTAATCTACTCTAAGAATAGAGAAGAACATGAAGAGCACCTTAGACTTGTGCTGCAAGTGCTAAGGGAGCATCATCTCTATGCTAAATTCAACAAATGTGACTTCTTTCAGAAGCAAATACATTACTTGGGACATGTTCTATCTGAGGAAGGGGTAGCAGTAGATCCTGACAAGATTAGGTCTATCATGGAATGGCCTACCCCAAAGGATGTTTCAGACATCAGATCCTTTATGGGATTGGTGGGATACTATAGGAGATTTATAAAAGAATTCTCCAAGATTGGTTGTTTAATCACTGCCCTCCAGAAGAAGGGGACAAAATTCCTGTGGACACAACAATGTGAAGAAAAATTTCAAACCTTGAAACATCTACTAACCCATGCACCCATGTTGAAAATCGCTGACCCAGAAGCTGACTTCCTTGTGTGCACGGATGCCTGTAAGGAAGGGCTCGGAGGAGTCCTTATGAAGGAAGGAAAGGTGATCTGCTATGAATCCCGAAAATTGAATGAACATGAGGTCAACTATGTGACTCATGATCTAGAACTGGCTGCCATAGTGCATGCTTTGAAAATGTGGAGGCATTACCTCCTGGAAAGGAAATTTGTACTTATGACAGATCACTATGGATTACGGTATTTGTTCGACCAACCAAAGATCAATGCTAAACAAGCTAGATGGATTCCCCTCCTTAGTGAATTTGATTTTGAAATCAAACACATCAAAGGGAAGGAAAATAGGGTGGTCGATGCCCTTAGCAGAAGCATGAAAACAATTCACCTAGTAGCGGTGAGTACCTGCGAGACAGATGTCAAGAACAGAGTCAGAAATGCACAAGAGACAGATCCCTTCGTTCAAACTATGGCCCTGTACCTACAGAAAGAAACCTCTAAAGTAAAGTATGAAGGATACCAGATGACCGAAGGAGGTCTGCTCACCTACAGAGATAGAATGTACATTCCAAATCATGATGACTTGAGGAGGTTCGTCATGGATGAACTACATAAAAGACCCTACACTGGTCACCCAGGATACCAGAAAATGATCACTGCCACCCGGAAACAATTTTATTGGCCTGGATTGAAGAAAGACATAGCCAAATATTTGGCCCCATGCATAGAGTGCCAATAGGTTAAAGCAGAACATCGACACCCAGCAGGACTATTACACCCTTTACCCATCCCAGAATGGAAATGGGAAACCATCTCCATGGATTTTATCACTGGATTACCAACATCAGCCAAACAAAATGATGCCAATATGGTGGTGGTGGATAAACTGAGCAAGTCTGCTCATTTCATCCCCGTCAAATCAACCTGCAAGGCGATAGATATTGCCCAGATATTCATGAAAGAGGTGTTCAGACTGCACGGTATGCCGAGAGAGATAATATCTGACAGAGAAACAAAATTTACTTCCAATTTTTGGAAATCACTGATGGCTGGTTTGGAGACCAAATTGTTGTTCAACACCGCCTATCACCCTCAAACCGATGGACAAATAGAAAGAGTGAATCAAATATTAGAGGATATGTTAAGGATGCATGTAATGCATCAACCCAGTAAATGGGAAGACTACCTTCCATTGGTAGAATTCACCTACAATAACGACTATAAGGCATCCTTAAAGATGAGTCCCTTCGAGGTCCTCTATGGTAGGTCGTGTAATACTCCATTCAGCTGGAGTAATCCTGTAATTAGGATTTTGTTTGGACCCAACATGCTGAAAGAAATGGAACAACAAGTGACTCAGATAAAACAAAATCTAAAGATCGCCTAGAACCGACAGAAAAGTTATGCTGACCAAAAGAGAACTCCAAGAGAGTTCAAAATGGGAGATCATGTATATCTCAAAATTAAGCCCAGAAGGAGTTCCCTGGAAATGGGAGCTTGTGCCAAGTTGGAACCCTGGTATTGTGGACCCTTTGGGGTTCTAGATAGACTGGTACTTGTAGCCTATCGGCTAGCACTTCCTCCCACAGTAAAAGCACATGATGTTTTCCATGTTTCATTATTGAAGAAATACGTACATGATGCTAATCATATAATTGACTGGTCTGTGATCCAGGTGGAACCGGAGGGAGAATTTCTACCAGAACCCCAATGCATATTGTNCCTGGTATTGTGGACCCTTTGGGGTTCTAGATAGACTGGTACTTGTAGCCTATCGGCTAGCACTTCCTCCCACAGTAAAAGCACATGATGTTTTCCATGTTTCATTATTGAAGAAATACGTACATGATGCTAATCATATAACTGACTGGTCTGTGATCCAGGTGGAACCGGAGGGAGAATTTCTACCAGAACCCCAATGCATATTGTACAGAAAGGAAACCCCGCTTCGGAACCGAACCATTGCATAGGTCAAGGTGCAGTGGAAGCATTTTTCCCCAGATGAGGCTACATGGGAAATGGAGGATGCCATGAGATAGGCATATCCGATTTTGTTTACTTCTGTACATACCATTCATGTTAGTAAATAAGAACATCAAGGATGATGTTCCTTTTAAGGGGGAGGGAATTGTAACACCCTGTTTCCCCCAGCTTGTAAATATAACTGGAATGGCCAAGAACTATGGCGAACTCATAAATGTGAATATGTGATGTAAATGGACCTTGAAGAAAAGTTCAATGAATGTGAATAACATCTTGAATTTATTGCAGGACTGCTGAGAGGGGATGTGAAGAAAAAGAGACCATGATTGGGGTGGAAGGAACTTGGAAAGGTGGCGCTAACTTCCACCAAGAATTAATACCGTATTTGGACTCCACTGGCCCGAAGAACCAAAAGCGGCTCACTTGCCCCAAATTAAATGTCTCGCAGGCTGGTAGGTGGATGGTTTAATGAGGGATAGGAGGTGAACCTCCCATCCATAGAGCCATCAGACCTGATCAGCGTGAGGGTAATCACGCCACATGAAACCTCGCAAGAGGATAAGGCTTGGGGTAGAAGCGATTGGGGGGCCAGAGGCGAGGGGAGAACTCTAGCATTATCCAGAGTGAGTGATAGCAGAGAGGAAGGATTGCAACCTTCGCTCCTGGTCACTGGAAAATAGAGACGCAGTCTCACAGCATCGTGGTCTCAGCTCGGGGGTGGCTAATGGTAAATCCGCTGGGAGTCGCTAAGCCTATGTTTGGGTGGAAACAAGCACCCCTCTCAGCAGTTGCTTGACCCTGGTGTTATCTATGATAAGTGTTTTTCCTCCGGCATCTTGATATATATATATATGTGTGTGTGTGTGTGTGTGTGCTTATTCTGATAATTATGCTCATAAGTTGTGAAACTGTGAATGATTTCATTATAAGAATGGTTGTATGGTGTTTTGATCAGTACTAGTAGTTGTATGTTTATATGGAAAGACTATGTATGATTTATGTCTTCATGAATTCGTTATTTGTGTGCGTACTGATCAAATTCAGACTTCACGTCTAGTTCTCGGGAGGACGACTTCCTTACATACCTCAGGTAGTACCCTGAGTAAATCTACCCACAGAAATACCTTCTGTGAAAAACCCATCAAGAACCGGGAAGGCGGTTTTGAAGGCATAAGGCCTTAGTAACCCTGCATAAGGAGGAACGATCATCTTGAAAACCGAGATGACAGCTTAAGGATGAAGTAACGAATCGACGGATGAGATCCCATCGGGAAATCTGTGGTCACTCATGATTGTTAGATTTGGTAAGAGGAAGCTGGAAAGTTAAATACCTTGTCCCTGATAGGTGTTGACCGATGGACGAGATTTCGTCGGGGAATCTGCGGTCACCCACGACCATTAGATTGGTAGGAGAAAGTAGGGCGTTAAATGCCTTACTACTTTGTTTTCCTGTGTCTTCGTGGGTAGCGAAGAGTTTAGGACCGTAGATCCCCAAGGTTCATGAGAGTATCTGGACCGTGGATCTTTACCATGCCCAAGGAGTCATGGGAGAAGGCATGGGTAGGAATCATTATGAGCCATCAGATCTCGGCTGAAAAACCCGACAGTCGTTGGATCTGTCAGGAGTTACCCGAGGGTCAAGACTCCAGTGTATAAGGGAGAAAAACCCCAGAATAGATCTAAGCCATCCGATTGATGGAGGCCACGTGTCGTAAGATCTCCCATTACGTGAAATCGGGAATCACAAAATTGGGATTCCTATTGACAAGAGATCGGGACTTTCCTTTGTGGAAATCCCAGGATAAATCTAAGTTGTTCGATTGACAGAGGCCATGTGTCATAAGATCTCCCATGACGGGAAATTGGGAATCATGGGATCGGGAGTCCTGGTGACAAGGGATCGAGACTCTCCATGGTGGAAACCCCAGAGAAGTTGTGGGTCGTCTGATTTAAGGAGGTGACGTGTCGAGAGATTACCCGTTTCGGGAAATCGGGAATCAGGGATTCGGGAGTCCAGCACCAGTGCACATTTTGAAATGTTTTGAAAAATTAATGAGCGGATATTAATGTTTCTCTTCCTAAGAATTCCTACAAGGAGTGCAGTGAACGTCCGCAAGGTGTGCGTTGACGAGGATCTGATTTTTATCTCAGAAAGCTCAGGAGAGATATCGTTGTTCTCATAACCAGTAGAAGTGCAGGTGAGGCACAAAGCCCTGCAAGGTGTGCACAGGCTGGTCAAAACTTTAGAACTTATCAACTAAGAGGA
This sequence comes from Picea mariana, assembly GCA_032191745.1. Taxonomy (NCBI): domain Eukaryota; kingdom Viridiplantae; phylum Streptophyta; class Pinopsida; order Pinales; family Pinaceae; genus Picea; species Picea mariana. Next base: position 64,503 of record JASDQU010739858.1, read on the forward strand.
AGGTTGAAGGACCACTATTGCAAAGAGTGCACAGGTTCGAGGACTCAAATAACCAGAGGTTATTTGAAAGTTGTCACAAGGAGTGCAAGCAGGGATCCCTTTTGGGAAGCTTGAGTTACAAGTGAAATCTCAGGAAGGATAACACCTTTGAAGTATTCAAAAGGAGACAGAGATCAAAATCGTCTCATAGAAGTCAAGTTCACTAGGGAGAACACCGAGTCGTTTGGGTAGAAGTCATCAAGGAGTGCATCTGGTGGTCAGAATTCTCCGTGGAGAACTTGTGAAATTGCGAGGACCGTAAGATCCAGAGGATTTGTAAGGTGGTTAGGAGTTGGACGAACCCACCACCCTGATATCAAGAATTAATGTGGACTGTTGATCATGGTAAGTTTGAGCCATCAGATCATTTTGAGAATTCAGGATTCATAAGTTTGGAGTGCAGGCCAAAATCCTTGGTCACTCTAATTCTCAAATCGAGAAAGGGATTATCAGGTGTGGAATTTCATCATTTTAGCATTTTGGGGTTCGGTATTTCGACAATTCCGATGACAAGGAGCCGAGGCACTGTGCGTTGAAAACCCCGAAGTCGTGAAACGTGACGTGTCTTTGGAGTGGAATTTTAGCATTTCGGCATTTCGGGGTCCGGGAAGTAGAGGAGGCTATGATTTTGGAATCAAGTGTTTCAAACTCCTGGTACATAGAATCCCAAAAAGGTCGCTATTTCGGAATTCAGAAATTGTCGCGACAAGTGATTTGGGGTCAAGAGTTTCGAACTCCCAGTACGTGGAATCCTGAAAGACCGTTGATCTCGCCAAAGGAGAAATTTTGGAATTTGAGGAATCATAAGGGAAGAGGAACGATTGTTGGTTGTTCACTCAAGACCCGAAAATATGAAATTAGTGGGCAATAGGTGGTATGTGCTCGTCGCGTTGGACCGGTCAACCTTCGTTGACAATTCGCATTTCGACATTTGCCAAGAGCTGTGGAAATACATCGGGACTCTCCAACTCCTGAAACCCAAAGTTCTTTGTGGATTAAACAAAGGGTTTGATTAATCCTTGGAGTGGTTTTAGTGAAGATCCTGCATGGATCTCAGCCTGAGTGTTAGGGGGGGTCTGCACCAGTTGTGGTATCAAAGCCTGATTTTGTCTGTATATTTCAGGCAAAGGGAGCTAGAGGAAAAGGAGTAGTCTGATATGCACCAGTTGTGGTATCATAGCATAGAACAAATTCTTTTCTTTATGTAGCAGAGAGAAAAGAGGAGAATTTTACAGCCATGCCGCCGAGAAGAAGAGATAGGCCAATGCCTGATCCAGCAGTGGAGAGAGAAATGTGTGAGTTACGTGCCAGACTTGATGCTATGGAGAAAACACAGAGGTGCACAATTGTTGTTGGGGATATCAGTGAAGATGAAAGTGAAAATGAAGATGGAAATGAAGGAGAAGAAGTTGCAGTCGAAGATGCTGTAGACGAACGCTTATTCAGGGTTGTTGCAAGGATAGGTGCTAGAGAAAAAATGAACATTCCCATGTATGAGAGAAACTTAGATGTTGAAGAACTTCTAGACTGGATCAGAGCTCTAGACAAATACTTTGACTATGAGGATGTCGAGGAAGATAAGAAAGTCAAACATGTCATTACTAGATTTAAAGGGCATGCAACATTGTGGTGGGATGAACTGTAGGCTAATAGACGCTGCAAGGGCAAGCAGAAAGTCAAAAGCTGGGATAGAATGGTTGCAAAGATGAAAGCCAAATTTATACCCAGGGATTATCAAATCACTCTGTTTCATAGATAGCAGAATTTGAGACAGAAGCTGATGTCAGTGAAGAAATACACTGAAGAATTCTACAGGATAAACATCAAAGTAGGTCATCGGGAAAGCGATGATGAAAAAGTTGCCAGGTGTTATATGAACTTTGACTCAATTTCATGGTGTTATGTTTCTTACTGTTTACATTTGTTAAATGGTATGTTTACAATTGTTTTATTTTCTCTGTTATGCATTTGTTTCAATGATGCATTGGTTGTATGATTTCATGTTGAGTGTATGAAGTCTGATAGAGGAGAAGAATGAGTTTCAATTGTTTCTCTTCCTGAGAATTCCTGCAAGGAGTGTAGTGAACGTCCACAAGGTGTGCGTTGACGAGGATCTAAGTTTTATCTCAAAAAGCTCAGGAGAGATATCGTTGTTCTCATAACTAGTAGAAGTGTAGGTGAGGCACAGATCCCTACAAGGTGTGCCCAGGCTGGTTGAAACTTTATAACTTATCAACTAAGAGGAAGGTTGAAGGACCATTGTTGTAAAGAGTGCATAGGGTCGAATACTTAAATAACTAGAGGTTATTTGAAATTTGTCGCAAGGAGTGCGAGAAGGGATCCCTTTTGGGAAGCTTGAGTTAAAAGTGAAAGCTCGGGAAGGATAACACTTTTGAAGTGTTCAAAAGGAGACGGAGATCGAAATCGTCTCATAGAAGTCAAGTTTAGGAGGGATAACACCAAGTCGTTTGGACAGAAGTCATCGAGGAATGCATCTGGTGGTCAGAATTCTCCGTGGAGAACGCGGAAAACCGCGAGGACCGTAAGATCCAGAGGAGCTGTAAGGTGGTTAGGAGTTGGATGAACCCACCACCCTGATATCAAGAATCAACGTGGACTGTTGATCGTGGTTAGTTTGAGCCATCAGATAATTTTGGGAATTCAAAATTCATAAGTTTGGAGTGTAGGCCAAAATCCTTGGTCACTCTAATTCCCGAATCGTGAAAGGGATTATCAGATGTGGAATTTTGGAATTTCAGCATTTCAGGGTCCGACATTTCGGCAATTCCAATGACAAGGAGCCGGGGCACTGTGTGTTGAAAACCCTGAAGTCGCGAAATGTGACATGTCTTTGGAGTGGAATTTCGACATTTCGGCATTTCGGGGTCCAGGAAGTAGAGGAGGCTGTGATTTTGGAATCGAGAGTTTCAAACTCCTGGTACGTGGAATCCCGAAAAGGTCACTATTTCGGAATTTGAAAATTGGTGCGACAAGTGATTTGGGGTCGAGAGTTTCGAACTCTCGGTATGCAGAATCTTGAAAGGCCGTCGATCTCGCCAAAGGAGAAATTTCAGAATTCGAGGAATCATAAGGGAAGAGGAATGATTGTTGGTTGTTCACTCAAGACCCGAAAAGATGAAATTAGTGGGCAACAGGTGGAATGTGCTCGTCGCGTTGGAGCAATCAATGTTCGTTGACAATTCGCATTTCGACATTTTCCAAGAGATATGGAAATACATCGGGACTCTCCAACTCCCGAAACCCGAAGTCCTTTGTGGCTTAAACAAAGGGTTTGATTAACCCTTGGAGTGGTTTTAGTGAAGATCCTGCGCAGATCTCATCCCAAGTGTCGGGGCGGGGTTTGCGCCAGTTGTGGTATCAGAGCCTGATTTTGTCTGTATATTTCAGGAATATTGAGTTACAAGAAAAGGAGTAGACTAATACGCACCAATTGTGGTATCAGAGCACAGAACAAATTCTTTTATTTTTGTAGCAGAGAGAAAATAGGAGAATTTTACAGCCATGCCGTTGAGAAGAACAAATAGGCCAATGCTTGATCCAGCAGTGGAAAGAGAAATGCGTGAGTTATGTACCAAACTGGATTCTATGGAGAAATCATAGAGGCGCATAGTTGACGCTAGGGATATCAGCTAAGATGAAAGTGAAAATGAAGCTGGAAATGAAGGAGAAGAAGTTGTAGTCGAAGATGCTGCAGACAAATGCCTATTCAGGGTTGTTGCAAGGATAGGTCCCAGAGAAAAAAATAGACATTCCCATGTATGAGGGAAACTTATATGTTGAAGAAATTCTAGACTAGATTAGAGATCTAGACAAATACTTTGACTATGAGGATGTCGAGGAAGATAAGAAAGTCAAACATGCCATTACTAGACTTCAAGGGCATACAACACTGTGGTGGGATGAACTATAGGTTGAAAGATGCTGCAAGGGAAAGAAGAAAATCAAAAGCTAGGATAGAATGGTTGCAAAGATTAAAGCCAAATTTATACACAGGGATTATAAAATCACTCTATTTTGAAGGATACAAAATTTGAGACAGAAGCTGATGTCAGTGAAGGAATACACTGAAGAATTCTACAGGATAAACATCAGAGTAGGTCATCGGGAAAGAAATGATGAAAAAGTTTCCAGGTACATGAATGGTATGCGATATGACATTCAAGATGAGATGGGCATGATGACCATTCGAAATGTGGAAGATGCTTATCAGATAGCTCTGAAATCTGAAGAGAAGCTGAGATGGAAGCAAGGTCAAAGAGGTCGAGGTAGAAGTCAAGCCAGAGGCAAAACAATTGCCCAAGACAGAATTAAAAGACCTAAAGAAGAGGGGAAGAAACCTCAACTTGAGAGAGGAGGAAGATCATAGGGAAGGCAGTATACTGATAGAAATACTTTTCCTCGAGCTAGAGGAAGAGGAAGAGGCAAAGGAGGTGAAGTGAAATGCTTTCTCTATGGAAAAATCAGACATAAATCCTATGAGTGTCAAGATAAGAAGAAATATGGTGGTGAAACTCACATTGCCGAAGCTCAAGGATGGAATGTTGAGGTAGAAGATGCTGAGGGTAGAATATCCTTAATGATGAGGAAAGTTCTCTTGAAACTGGAGAAGGAGGTAGAGAACCTAGACCAAAGATACAGTCTATTTCAGACTGCTTGCATAACTAAGGATAGAGTATGCAAGGTCATAGTGGACAGCGGTAGCACAGAAAAACTCGTATCTACAGAGATGGTAGAAAAGGTGGAGCTGGAGACTGTTGTACATCCAAACCCATACAGAGTTTCATGGCTACAAAAAGGCCATCAGGTAAATGTCACTAAACAATGTTTAGTTGAATTTAAAATAGGAGGATATAAAGATGAGATATTATGTGATGTCATTCCCATGGATGTTTTCCATCTATTGTTGGGTAGACCATGGCAATATGACAGAAACGTAGTTCATGATGGGAGAAAGAACACTTACAACCTGGAGAAAAACGGTAGAACTCACATGTTGTTGTCGATTAAGGATAAAGAGGTGAAAACAGAAATGAGCAACATTGTACTTCTCATGAGTGGGAAGGAACTTCTTGATGAGGTTAATAAGAAGGAAAACACACAATTTATTGTGGTCAGGAAGCCCAAAATTGTTTTGACCAGTAAGAGAATAGATGATTTACCAGAAGAAATACAGGAGTTGCTGGGAGAGTTTGTTGATATAGTAGTGGACGAACTACCTTGTTCATTGCCACCTATCAGGAGTATAAGTCATCATATCGATCTTATACATGGAGCTAGTTTACCGAACAAAGCAGAATATTGGTTGACGCTGCAGAAAAATGAAGAAGTTAAGAGACAGGACCAGGACTTAATGGACAAAGGATTGATTCGAGAAAGCTTGAGTCCATGCATTGTTCCGACAGTGCTCAGCCCAAAGAAAGACGAAGGTTGGGGAATGTGTACAGACTCAAGGGCAATCAATAAGATTACCATTACTAAGGATGGAGGACTTGATGGATTGCTTAAGTGGAGCAAGATTTTTTTCAAAGATTGATTTGAAAAGCTGGTATCATCAAATTCGAATGAGAGAAGGTGATGAATGGAAGACAACATTCAAGACGATGGGGGGTTGTATGAATGGCTTGTCATGCCATTTGGCTTAAGGAATGTGCCCAGTACCTTCATGAGGTTGATGAATGAAGTCCTGAAGGATTTCATAAGGAAATTCATCATTGTATATCTTGACGATATATTAATTTTCAGCAAGACAGAAGCAGAACAGTTAAAGCATCTAGTTGTAGTAATGAGGAGATTACAGCAAGAGAAATTGTTGATTAATATGAAGAAATCATCATTTATGAGGACAAAACTCATTTATTTGGGTTTTGTTATCTCTGCAAATGAACTGAAAATGGATCCAGAAAAGATAAATGTGATTAAGAATTGGCCGTCACCGAAGAGTGTATTTGAAGTTCAAAGCATCCATGGTTTGGCTAGCTTCTATAGGAAATTCATCCGAAACTTCAGTGGAATTAGTGCACCGATGATGGATACGGTGAAGAAACAACACAAATATTTTCACTGGATAGAGGAAGCAGAGAAGAGCTTCAATCTGCTGAAAAAGAAGATCATTGAGCAACCAGTTCTGGTTTTGCTGGATTTCAACAAGACATTCTAGGTCAGGTGTGACACGAGTGGATTTGAAATTGGAGCGGTCTTGTTCCAAGACGATAGGCCGATCGCATATTTCAGTGAAAAATTGAATGAAGTGAAGATTAAGTACTCCGCATATGACAAAGAATTCTATGCAGACATACAAGCACTGAAGAAATGGAGACACTATTTGGTTCCCAAGGAGTTTCTTTTATACAACGATAATCACGCTTTGCAATTCGTGACTCGACAAGAGAAGTTGAACCAAAAACATACTAAATGGGTTGAATACATGCAAAATTTTACTTTTGTGATTAAGCATATTTCTTGAACTGCTAACAAAGTTGTTGATGCTTTGAGTAGGAAATGTTTTCTTATGCAGGAATTCAGAGTCAAGACTTTGGATTTTGATAACCTCAAAGAAATGTACAAGGATGATCCAGACTTCAAGGAGGCATATGAGGCATATGAGAATCCAATTCTCAGGGATATAAGCCAATGGACTGAATACATGATCCAGGATGGATTATTATTTAGGGGAAATCAGCTATGTATTCCAAAATGCTCGGTGAGGGAGAATTTGCTGAAGGAAAAACACAGTGGAGGATTGGTTGGACACTTCGGTCATGATAAAACATTCTCAAAGTTGAATGGCTCATATTTTTTGCCAAGGATGAGGACAGATGTCAAGAAATTTCTGGACAGGTGCAGAATTTGTCAGCACACAAAAGGAAAAAGGCAGAACATAGGGTTATACCAACCATTACCCATACCTGAAAGGTCGTAGGACGTAGTGAGCATGGATTTTGTATTGGGACTTCCAAGGACACAGAGAGGATATGATTCAATATTTGTGATATTCGACACATTTTAAAAAATGGCACATTTCATACCATGCTAGAAAACTAGTGACGCAAATCATATTGCGAACTTGTTTTTCAAGGAAGTCGTTATACTTCACGGCTTGCCAAAAAGTATCGTGTCTGATCGAGATACCAAGTTTGTGGGACATTTTTGGAGGACCTTATGGAAGAAGTTGGGGACAAGTTTGACTTTTATCTCAGCGTATCATCCTCAGACGGATAGATAGACAGAGGTCGTAAACAAGAGTTTGGAAGATTTGTTAAGGAGATTAGTGACTGAACACCACAGTCAATGGGATCACATTCTTCCATAGGCGTAATTCGCTCATAACGATTCACTCAATGGAAGCACAGGGTAGAGTCCATTCCAGATTGTATATGGAATGCAACCAAGGGGAGTTTCTGAATTGAAAGATTCGGAACAAAATGAATTCAGGAGTGCTAGTGCAGAGGACTTTGCAGAAGGAATGAAGGATCTTCACAATCGAATTAAGGAACGGTTGCAGAGTTCAAGTCAAGAATACAAGCAGAGAGCAGATCAACACAGGCCAGAACTTCAATTTGAAGTTGGCGATCTGATTCTTGTGCATCTGAGGAAGGAGAGGTTCCCAAGGGGAACGTATAACAAGATGAAGATGAAAAATATTGGATCGTGCAAGTTCATAAGGAAATTTGGGGTAAACGCATATGAAATTGAATTACCCGATGGGGTCGGAATCTCACCGATATTCAATGTTGCAGATTTGTACCCTTACAAAGCTAAAGAAGCAGGACCAGAGGAGGAACAAAAAAAGGTTCAATGGAGAAAGAAAATGCTTGTAGTTGTAGAGCCATAGATGAAAAGCATAATTGACAAAAGGGTTAGCAAAAAGACCAGGAGAAAAGAGTATTTTGAATACTTGGTCAAATGGAAGGGACATCCAGTTGAAGATGCCAGCTGGGAAGATGAAGCAGCAATTCATAGGCATGGATAGACCGCGCAAGAGCTCATGAACAGGAGTTCATGACAATTTTCAAGCAAGGGAGTATGATGCGGGAGCATTGTACACAGCCAACCACGTAGCATAAAGGTGGAAGACAGCTAGAAAAGCACCAACGCACATTTTGAAAAATTAATGAGCGAATATTAATGTAATAGCTAGTGGAAGCGTACTTACATTTATATCTAGATGTTGTAAACAGATCTTGAGTTTTGCTCTCATCTGTCGAATGTAGAGGAATTTATGTGTAATGAATGCAAGTAGGTAGATTTAATTTAATAGATTAGACAGTTTATAAGCGTAGGAGGGAAAATGGATATAGACACCCTCACCCTTGTATCATTGTAACTTTATGATCATTTAGAATTCATAAGCTGGAGAGTTGAAGTAGAGAGATGTAGAGAAGAACCCATGTACAGGAGCACTTGAGTTAATATATGAACTTTGACTCAATTTCATGGTGTTATGATGCTTACTGTTTACATTTGTTAAATGGTATGTTTACAGTTGTTTTATTTTCTCTATTATGCATTTGTTTCAATGTTGTGTTGGGTGTATGATTTCATGTTAAGTGTATGAAGTATAAGAGATGAGAAGAATGAGTTTCAATTGTTTCTCTTCCTGAGAATTCCTGCAAGGAGTGAAGTGAACGTTCGCAAGGTGTGCATTGACGAGGATCTGATTTTTATCTCAGAAAGATCACGAGAGATATTGTTGTTCTCATAACCAGTATAAGTGCAGGTGAGGCACAAATCCCTGCAAGGTGTGCACAGGCTGGTTGAAACTTTAGAACTTATCAACTAAGAGGAAGGTTGAAGGACCACTGTTGCAAAGAGTGCATAAGGTCGAAGACTCAAATAACTAGAGGTTGTTTGAAAGTTGCCACAAGGAGTGCGAGCAGGGATCACTTTTGGGAAGCTTGAGTTACAAGTGAAATCTCAGGAAGGATAACACCTTTGAAGTGTTCAAAAGGAGACGGAGATTGAAATCGTCTCATAGAATTCAAGTTCAGGAGGGAGAACACCGATTCGTTTGGGCATAAGTCATCGAGGAGTGCATCTGGTGGTCAGAATTCTCCATGGAGAACTCACAAAATCGCGAGGACTGTAAGATCTAGAGGAGCTGTAAGGTGGTTAGGAGTTGGATGAACCCACCACCCTGACATCAAGAATCAACGTGGACTATTGATCGTGGTCAGTTTGAGCCATTATGGAGTGGCCAGTGCCGAAAAATGCACATGAGGTGAGAAGCTTCATGGGGCTAGCGGGTTATTACCGGAGATTTGTTGAAGGATTCTCAAAAATAGCGAAACCCATCACCACTTTGCAACGCAAGGGGGTCAGGTATGAATGGACAGAAGAGTGTGATAGGGCGTTCA
>JASDQU010739858.1:86353-98919 GCA_032191745.1 Picea mariana
AAGGAGAGAGAAAGAGCCAACTTACGCTGGGCCTCCATGGATAATTAGGGGTTCTGGTCTGGCAGAAGGCCAGAAAAATATGATTTAGGTAGTGGGTATGTGACAGTATTCCAAAATGCAACATGAGGGAGAATTTGCTGAAGGAAAAACACAGTGGAGGATTGGCTAGACACTTCGGTCATGATAAAATGTTCTCAAAGTTGAATGGCTCATATTTTTGGCCAGGGATGAGGACAGATGTCAAGCAATTTGTGGACAGGTGCAGAATTTATCAGCACACAAAAGGAAAAAGGTAGAACACAGGGTTATACCAACCATTACTAATACCTGAAAGGCCGTGGGACGCAGTGAGCATGTATTTTCTATTGGGACTGCCAAGGACACAGAGAGGATATGATTTAGTATTTGTGGTAGTTGATAGATTTTCAAAAATGGCACATTTCATAGCATGCCAGAAAACCAGTGACGCAACTCATACTGCGAACCTATTTTTCAAGGAAGTATTCAGACTTCATGGCTTGCTAAAAAGTATCATGTCTAATTGAGATACAAAGTTTGTGGAACATTTCTGGAGGACCTTATGGAAGAAGTTGGGGACAAGTTTGTCTTTTAGCTCAGTGTATCATTCTCAGATGGATGGACAGACAGAGGTCGTAAACAAGAGCTTGGGATATTTGTTAAGGAGCTTAGTGACTGAACACCACAGTCAATGGGATCACATTCTGCCACAGGAGGAATTCACTCATAACGATTCACTCAATAGAAGCACAGGGCAGAGTCCATTCCAGATTGTATATGGAATGCAGCCAAGGGGATTTTTTGAATTGAAAGATTTGGAATAAAATAAATTCAGGAGTGCTAGTGCAGAGGACTTTGCAGAAGGAATGAAGGAGCTTCAAAGCCGAATCAAGGAACGATTGCAGAGATCAAGTCAAGAATATAAGCAAAGAGCAGATCAACACAGGTGAGAACCTCAATTTGAAGTTGGTGATCTGATTCTTGCACATCTGAGGAAGGAGAGGTTCCCAAGGGGAACGTATAAGAAGCTGAAGATAAAAAAGATTAGACTCTGCAAGGTCATAAGAAAATTTGGGGCAAACGCATATGAGATTGAATTACCGGATGGGGTCGGAATCTCACCAATATTCAATGTTGCGGATTTGTACCCTTACAGAGCTGAAGAAGTAGGAGCAGAGGAGGAATAGAAAGAGGTTCAATAGAAAAAAAAAATGCCTGTGGCTGTAGAGCCACAGATGGAAAGCATAATTGACAAAAGGGTTAGCAAAAAGGCCAGGAGAAAAGAGTATTTTGAATACTTGGTCGAATGGAAGGGACATCCAGTTGAGGATGCTAGATGGGAAGATGAAGTAGCAATTCATAGGCAAGGATAGACCATGCAAGAGCTCATGAACAGGAGTTCATGAAAATTTTCAAGCAAGGGACTATGATGCAGGAGCATCGTACACAGCCAGCCAAGCAACATAAAGGTGGAAGACAGCTGGAAAAAGTACTAGCGCACATTTTGAAATGTTTTGAAAAATTAATGAGCAGATATTAATGTTTCTCTTCCTGAGAATTCCTACAAGGAGTGCAGTGAACGTCCGCAAGGTGTGCCTTGACGAGCATCTAAGTTTTATCTCAGAAAGCTCAGGAGAGATATCGTTGTTCTCATAACCAGTAGAAGTGCAGGTGAGGCATAGAGCCCTGCAAGGTGTGCACAGGCTGGTCGAAACTTTAGAACTTATCAACCAAGAGGAAGGTTGAAGGACCACTATTGCAAAGACTGCACAGGGTCGAGGACTCAAATAACCAGAGGTTATTTGAAATTTGTCGCAAGGAGTGCAAGCAGGGATCCTTTTTGGGAAGCTTGAGTTACAAGTGAAATCTCGGGAACGATAACACCTTTGAAGTATTCAAAAGGAGACAGAGATCAAAATCGTCTCATAGAAGTCAAGTTCACTAGGAAGAACACCGAGTCGTTTGGGCAGAAGTCATCGAGGAGTGAATCTGGTGGTCATAATTCTCCATGGAGAACTCGTAAAATCGCGAGGACTGTAAGATCCAGAGGAGTTGTAAGGTGGTTAGGATTTGGACGAACCCACCACCATGATATCAAGAATCAATGTGGACTGTTGATCATGGTCAGTTTAAGCCATCAGATCATTTTGAGAATTCGGGATTCATAAGTTTGGAGTGCAAGACAAAATCCTTGGTCACTCTAATTCTCGAATCAGGAAAGGGATTATTAGGTGTGGAATTCGTCATTTTAGCATTTCGGGGTTCGGCATTCCGACAATTCCGATGACAAGGAGCCGGGGCACTATGCGTTGAAAACCCCGAAGTCGTGAAACAAGACGTGTCTTTGGAGTGGAATTTCAGCATTTCGGCATTTCAGGGTCCGAGAAGTAGAGGAGGCTATGATTTTGGAATCAAGTGTTTCAAACTCCTGGTACATAGAATCCCAAAAAGGTCACTATTTCAGAATTCAGAAATTGTCACGACAAGTGATTTGGGGTCGAGAGTTTCGAACTCCCAGTACACGGAATCCTGAAAGGCCGTTGATCTCGCCAAAGGAGAAATTATGGAATTCGAGGAATCATAAGGGAAGAGGAACGATTGTTGGTTGTTTGTTCAAGACCCGAAAAGACTAAATTAGTGGGCAATAGGTGGTATGTGCTCGTCACGTTGGACCGGTCAACCTTCATTGACAATTCCAATTTCGACATTTGCTAAGAGCTGTGGAAATACATCGGGACTCTCCAACTCCCGAAACCCAAAGTTCTTTGTGGATTGAACAAAGGGTTTGATTAATCCTTGGAGTAGTTTTAGTGAAGATCCTGCACGGATCTCATCCCGAGTGTCAGGGGGGGTCTGGGCCAGTTGTGGTATCAAAGCCTGATTTTGTCTGTATATTTCAGGAAGAGGGAGCTAGAGGAAAAGGAGTAGTTTGATACGCACCAGTTGTGGTATCATAGCAAAGAAAAAATTCTTTTCTTTCTGTAGCAAAGAGAAAAGAGGAGAATTTTACAGCCATGCCGTCGAGAAGAAGAGATAGGCCAATGCCTGATCCAACAGTGAAGAGAGAAATGTGTGAGTTACATGCCAGACTTGATGCTATGGAGAAAACACAGAGGCGCACAATTGATGTTGGGGATATCAGTGAATATGAAAGTAAAAATGAAGCTGGAAACGAAGGAGAAGAAGTTGCAGTCGAAGATGTTGTAGACAAACGCTTATTCAGGGTTGTTGTAAGGATAGGTGCTAGAGAAAAAATGAACATTCCCATGTATGAGGGAAACTTAGATGTTGAAGAAATTCTAGACTGGATCAGAGCTCTAGACAAATACTTCGACTATGAGGATGTCGAGGAAGATAAGAAAGTCAAACATGTCGTTACTAGACTTAAAGGGAATGCAACATTGTGGTGGGATGAACTGTAGGCTAATAGACGTTGCAAGGGCAAGCAGAAAATCAAAAGCTGGGATAGAATGATTGTAAAGATGAAAGCCAAATTTATACCCAGGGATTATCAAATCACTCTGTTTCAGAGGATGCAGAATTTGAGACAGAAGCTGATGTCAGTGAAGAAATACACTGAATAATTCTACAAGATAAACATCAGAGCAGGTCATCGGAAAAGCGATGATGAAAAATTTGCTAGGTACGTGAATGGTCTGTGATATGACATTCAATATGAGATGGGAATGATGACCTTTTGAAATGTGGAATATGATTAGAAAATAGCTCTGAAAGCTGAAGAGAAGATGAGACGGAAGCAAGGTCAAAGAGGTCGAGGTAGAAGTCAAGCCAGAGGAAAAACAATTTCCCAAGACAAAATTTAGAAACCTAAAGAAGAGAGGAAGAAACCTCAACCTCAGAGAGAAGGAAGCTCACAGGGAAGGTAGTATGCTGATAGAAATACTTTTCCTCGAGCCAGAGGAAGAGGAAGAGGCAAAGGAGGTGAAGTGAAATGCTTTGTCTATGGAAAAATTGGACATAAATCCTATGAGTGTCCAGATAAGAAGAAATATGGTGGTGAAACTCACATTGCCGAAGCTCAAGGATAGAATGTTGAGGCAAAAGATGCTGAGAGCAGAAGATCCTTAATGATGAGGAAAGTTATCTTGAAACCAGATAAGGAGGTAGAGAACCCAGACCAAAGAAACAATCTGTTTCAGACTACTTGCAAAACTAAGGATAGAGTATGCAAGGTCATAGTGGACAGCGATAGCACAGACAATCTCGTATCTATAAAGATGGTAGAAGAGGTGGATTTGGAGACTGTTGTACATCCAAGCCCATACAGAGTTTCATGGCTACAAAAAGAACATCAGGTAAATGTCACTAAACAATGTTTAGTTGAATTTAAAATAGGAGGATATAAAGATGAGATATTATGTGACGTCATTCCCATGGATTTTTGTCATCTATTGTTGGGTAGACTGTGGCAATATGACAGAAACATAGTTCATGATGGGAGAAAGAACACGTACACCCTGGAGAAAAATGGTAGAACTCACATGTTGTTGTCGATTAAGGATAAAGAGGTAAAAACATAAATGATAAACACTGTACTTCTCATGAGTGGGAAGGAAGTTCTTGATGAGGTTAAGAAGAAGGAAAACACACAATTTATTGTGGTCAGGAAGCCCAAAATTGTTTTGACTAGTACGAGAATAGATGATTTACTAGAAGAAATCTAGGAGTTGCTGGGAGAGTTTGTTGATATAGTAGTGGACGAACTACCTTGTTTGTTGCCACCTATCAAGAGTACAAGATATCATATTGATTTTATACGTAGAGCCAGTTTACCAAACAAAGAAACATATTGGTTGACGCCGCAGGAAAATGAAGAAGTTAAGAGACAGGTCCATGAATTAATGCACAAAGAATTGATTCGATAAAGCTTGAGTCCATGCGTTGTTCCAATAGTGCTCAGCACAAAGAAAGACGGAGGCTGGAGAATGTGTACAGACTCAAGGGAAATCAATAAGATTACCATCAGATACATATTTCCATTACCAAGAATGGATGACTTGATGGATTGCTTGAGTGGAGCAAGATTTTTTTCAAAGATTGATTTGAAAAGAGAGTATCATCAAATTTAAATGAGAGAAGGTGATGAATGGAAGAAATCATTCAAGACGAATGAGGGGATGTATGAATGGATTTTCATGCCATTTGGCTTAATGAATGCGCCCAGTACTTTAATGAGGTTGATGAATGAAGTCCTGAAGGATTTCATAGGGAAATTCGTCATTGTATATCTTGACGATATATTAATTTTCAGCAAGACAGAAGCAGAACACTTAAAGCATCTAGTTGCAGTAATGAGGAGATTACAGCAGGAGAAATTGTTGATTAATATGAAGAAATCGTCATTTATGAGGACATAACTCATTTATTTGGGTTTTGTTATCTCTGCAAATGAATTGAAAATGGAACTGGAAAAGATAAATGTGATTAATAATTGGCCATCGTCGAAGAGTGTATTTGAAGTTTGAAGCTTCCATGCTTTGGCTAGCTTCTATAGGAAATTCATCCGAAAATTCAGTGGAATTAGCACACCGATGATGGATATAGTGAAGAAATGACACACATCTTTTCACTGGACAGAGGAAGCAGAGAAGGGCTTTAATCTGCTAAAGAAGAAGATCACTGAGCAACCAGTTCTGGTTTTGTCGGATTTCAGCAAGACATTTCAGGTCAGGTGTGACGTGAGTGGATTTGCAATTGGAGTGGTCTTGAGCCAAGACGACAGTCCGATCGCATATTTCAGTGAAAAACTGAATGAAGAAAAGATTAAGTACTCCACATATAACAAATAATTCTATGCAATCATACAAGCACTAAAGAAATGCAGACACTATTGGACCGTGCAAGGTCCTAAGGAGCAGAAGAAGTAGGAGCAGAGGAGGAACAGAAAGAGGTTCAATGGAAAAAACAAATGCCTATAGCTGCAGAGCCATAGATGGAAAGCATAATTAACAAAAGGGTTAGCAAAAAGACCAGGAGAAAAGAGTATTTTGAATACTTGGTCAAATGGAAGGGACATTCAGTTGAAGATGCCAGTTGGGAAGATGAAGTAGCAATTCATAGGCATAGACACACCGTGCAATGGCTCATGAACAAGAGTTCATGAAAATTTTCAAGCAAGGGAGTATGATGCAGGAGCATCGTACGCAGCCAGCCAAGCAGCATAAAGGTGGAAGACAGTTGGAAAAGCACCAGCACACATTTTGAAATGTTTTGAAAAATTAATGAGTGGATATTAATGTAATAGCTAGGGGAAGTGTACTTACATTTATATCTAGATGTTGTAAACATATCTTGAGCGTTGCTCTCATTTGTCGAATGTAGAGGCATTTATGCGTAATGAATGCAAGTAGGTAGATTTAATTTAATAGATTAGACAGTTTAGAATCGTAGGAGGGAAAACGCATATAGACACCCTCACCCTTGTATCATTGTAACTTTATGATCATTCAGAATTCATAAGTTGGAGAGTTGAAGCAAAGAGCTGTAGAGAAGAACCTATGTACAAGAGAACTTGAGTTAATATATGAACTTTGACTCAATTTCATGGTGTTATGATGCTTACTGTTTACATTTGTTAAATGGTATGTTTACAGTTGTTTTATTTTCTGTGTTATGCATTTGTTTCAATGTTGCGTCGGGTGTATGATTTCATGTTGAGTGTATGAAGTCTGAGAGAGGAGAAGAATGAGTTTCAATTATTTCTCTTCCTGAGAATTCCTGCAAGGAGTGAAGTGAACGTCCGCAAGGTGTGTGTTGACGAGGATCTAAGTTTTATCTCAGAAAGCTCAGGAGAGATATCATTGTTCTCATAACCAGTAGAAGTGCAGGTGAGGCACAGAGTCATGTAAGGTGTGCATAGGCTAGTTGAAACTTTAGAACTTTTCAACTAAGAGGAAGGTTGAAGGACCATTGTTGCAAAGAGTGCACAGGATCAAAGACTCAAATAACCAGTGGTTATTTGAAAGTTGCCGCAAGGAGTGGGAACAGGGATCCCTTTTGGGAAGCTTGAGTTACAAGTGAAAGCTTAGGAAGGATAACACCTTTGAAGTGTTCAAAAGGAGATGGAGATCGAAATTGTCTCATAGAAGTCAAGTTCAGGAGGGAGAACACTGATTCATTTGGGCAGAAGTCATCGAGGAGTGCATATGGTGGTCAGAATTCTCCGTGGAGAACTCACGAAATCGCGAGGATCGTAAGATCTAGAGGAGTTGTAAGGTGTTTAGGAGTTGGACGAACCCACCACCCTGATATCAAGAATCAACGTGGACTGTTGATCATGGTCAGCTTGAGCCGTTAGATCATTTCGGGAATTTGGGATTCATAAGTTTGGAGTGCAGGCTAAAATCCTTGGTCACTCTAATTCCCGAATCGTGAAAGGGATTATCATGTGTGGAATTTCGGCATTTCGTCATTTTGGGGTACAACATTCCGGTAATTTCGATGACAAGGAGTCGAGGCACTGTGCGTTGAAAACCCCAAAGTCACGAAATGCGACGTGTATTTCGGTATTTAAGGGTCCGAGAGGTATAGGAGTCTGTGATTTTGGAATCGAGAGTTTCAAACTCCCGATACGCGGAATCCCAAAAAGGTTGCTATTTCAGAATTCGAAAATTTGCACGACAAGTGATTTAGGGTCGAGAGTTTCGAACTCCTGGTATGTGGAATCCTAAAAGGCCTTCGATCTCGCCAAAGGAGAAATATCAGAATTTAGGGAATCATAAGGGAAGAGGAACGATTGTTGGTTGTTCACTCAAGACCCGAAAAGCCAAAATTAGGGGGAAACAGGTGGTATGTGCTCGTCGCTTTGGAGCGGTCAACCTTCATTGACAATTTGCATTTTGGCATTTTCCAAGAGATG
The DNA here is from genome assembly GCA_032191745.1 of Picea mariana. Lineage (NCBI taxonomy): Eukaryota > Viridiplantae > Streptophyta > Pinopsida > Pinales > Pinaceae > Picea > Picea mariana. The sequence goes on from JASDQU010739858.1 coordinate 94,251, forward strand.
TGGAAATACATCAGGACTCTCAAACTCCTGAAACCCGAAGTCCTTTGTGGCTTAAACAAAGGGTTTGATTAACCCTTGCAATGTTCTTAGTGAAGATCCTGTGTGGATCTCGGTCAGAGTGTCGGGGGGGGGTCTGCACCACTAACCCTTGGTGCACATGTAGAGAACTATTGTCTGCAAGGAAAGGTACTCTACCATCTTGGAGATCTATGTATTCCTACAAGTGAACAAGTCCATGTAATATGAGAAGCTCATACTTCTCTTGTGTTTGGGAATTTTGGGGTAGGAAAAACTATGGCTCATTTGCAGAGGTTTTTTTACTGGCCTCAAATGAAAGAAATTGTAACTAAATATGTAAAGGGGTGTGTGATGTGTTCTACTTGTAAGCCCACTAATAGAAAATTGGCGCTATACTCACCACCTCCTTTTCCATCCCATCCATGGGAAAGTGTATCTATGGATTTTGAAGGGGGTTTACCAATGACCAAAGGGGGTCATGATTATTTGTATGTTGTAGTGGATAGGTTCAGAAAGATGTGTATCTTGATCCTTTGCAAAAAGTAGATCACTGCTGAGAAGACTGTTAATCTCTTCTTTCAGCATGTTTGGGTTCACTTTGGATTACCCACATCTATCGTCTTGAATTGAGATACTCGATTCCTTGGGGAATTTTGGACTAGTTTGTTGACACTGAAAGGTTCTTCTATTTCCCTATCGGGAAATTTTCCTCCCACGGGAAACTTCTTCACAAGATCTCCCTTTGTTTTATCGAGAAATCAACACTGGCCTTTTTGTTATCGGGGTTCCTTCTATCGGGATTTTGACATTTGTAATGTCCAAACAATTTGGTTTGTCGATCCCCGATCCCCGATATGCTCCTTTGTTTCCTGAGCCCTCGGGCTAAGCCTCTAGTCCCATGCGACCGTTTTCCACAGGAGCACAACCTTATGTTCCTCCACGTCGGGGTTTTTGGCGTCGAAATCCTGATGCTCTTAATTTCCCGTTAGCCCTCTTGGCTATAGGCTCCTAGTCCATGTGACCGTTTCTATATGACCTCAGTCATAACTCCCGTCGGGGTTTCATTATTTCTAATGCCAAATTGCACTCACCCTCAGGATTCGCGATCCCTCGAATCCCGACGCACCCTTTACACACTAGCTCTCGTGGCTAGGCTCCTGACTCATATGACTCTCACCCTGTGACCGCAGTCTTATCCCTTGTCGGGGCTACGGGGTTCCAAATGTTGAAAAACACTTGCCCACGAGATTCTCCATTCCTTGAATCCCGATTTGCCGCTATACTGACAGCTGGCTACCCCAATGGCACTTCCCTCCTTTTCGATGTGCTGACAGCTGGCCGCACGGTGGCACCTTCCTCCTTGTCGGGGTTTCATTCTTCACGAAACCAAAGTGCATAAACACTTTGTCATCGAGATCCCCGATATTCTGATGAACCAAACACCGATGGACGTCCTCCTTGTTGGGACTTTCCCGATGAAGCCGATTTCTTCCACATGTCCCCTCCGATGGATGGTTCAGATCAACCCTCGGGTTTCACTATTTTACAAAACCATGAACTTCCACTTACCTGAGCTCCGATGGCCACAATCCTGATCTGGTGACCACGCGATGTGTGTCCTCCTTGAGATCCTACGGTTATGATCCCTTCGTCGTTTCGGGGTTCTCCTGGTCACAGATTCTTGTCTCTTGAAACTCCAAAATGTCGATGAACTCTTGATCCCCCTGCCACCTGTCCCAACAAATGGACGGCCCAGATCTTCCCGGGACTTCAGGGTTTCAAATGTTGAAAAACAATCAACCACAGGACTACCGATCCTTCGAATCCCGATGGTAACCCTTGTGCAGCTTCTGTCAGATCCGACGGCTGACGGCCAACTGACCAACGATCCCACGATTTACGACTCTTGGAGCTTGAACTCCGAATGCAACCTTAACCTCCTTGCTTCTTTGGCAGATCCAACGGTTGACAGGATTTCACCAATCCTCTCCTCAAGATTCTAACCGTCGATCTCTTCCTTTGCCAATTCCTTGAGAATGACCAAGTATTCCTCCGTGGAACGTGTCTTCCTGCGGTGCAACTATGTAACACTTGTTTTAAACACTCCACGTCACAGCCTCTTTGTGATTCTTCTCGAAAAACTTGAAAGCCTTATCCCTCCTGAGCTTTCTCACACTTTCAACCTCAAAGAGGTTCTTTGCACGCACTCCTTGCGGCAATTCTCAAACACCTCCAAGTGTTGAGTTCTTTTGACTCTGCGCACACCTGCAGCAGCAGTCCTTAAATGCTTCGCTCAGTTTCCCAACTAAGACTCTCCTTAGCCTGCGCACTCCTTGCGGATGGCTCGTATAACCCAATTTCTCTTCTGGGTGAATGAGAACAAGAGTTATACTATCCAAGCCTTCTGTCAATGCACTCCTTGCGGATGACTTCAACTGCACTCCTTGCAGGAATCCTTGCTCAGATAGAGAAACAACTGAAACTCATTCCTCCTACTTCCTTTCAGACTTCACTCTCAACACATGAAATCATATACACAGCATAATAGAAAATGCACAACCGGAAGTAAATACTCACGAGCATAGCATTCAACATACATACACAGAAAACAAACACAACTCCATGAATTTGAATTAAACTCTTCTATTAATCCAAATGACTATACATGGGTGTTTCTGCACATCTCTCTACCTCTCTTCTCTATGCTCTGAATTCTTCTAACTATTCCTGAATTATTGTTACAATGCATAATGAGGGTGTCTATATCCGTTTTCCCTCTTTTCTTCTAAACTGTCTAATCTAATATTAAATTCTACCTACTTACATTTACTACTATAAATGCCTCTGTCTACTTCAGACGAGAGCGGGGCGCTCAAGGTCTGATTACATTTTACCAAGGCGCCTTCAATAAATGATCTCATTTATATTTGGTGCATCAATCTTTAAGAGAAAATTCAAAACTTGTGTTGGCGTGTGCCCAGTTGTCCACTCGCATTCTGCGCTGGCCCGCTTGTCTCGGGAGATGCTCCTGCATCATTTGTGGAGAATGATGGACATCAAATTGAAGAGGAGAAATGATTTCCATCCATAGACCGACGGACAAATAGAGGTGGTAAACTGAATAGTGGTACTTTTTCTTTGAGGCTACTGCAGCAAGCATCCCAAGTTATGGGATGAACAGATACCCTATGTACAACATGCATACAACCGAGCTTTACATTCATCCACACAGAGTTCACCTTTTGAGACATGTTGTGGGTACCTACCAAATTTTCCTTTGGACTTGATGTATGGGAGAGATGCCTATGTAAATGAAGAATGAACTAAGGACATAGCCCACAAGTTCATCTAGAGGATTCAACAGATACACCAGGAAGTCAGGGAACAATTGGAGGAAATTCAAGCACAGTATAAATCTCGGCACAAAAAGAATAGGTTTGATCATCAGTTCCAAGTTCGAGACCGGGTATGGCTTCACACCAGCAAGGAGAGATTGAAGGGTGAAGGCAAGAAATGCAACCCCATTCGTTATGGACCCTTCAATATCATGGAGAAAAGCAGTACCAATGCATTTCATCTAGATCTTCCACCTTACATGCAGATTTACTCAGTTGTGAACGCTGAGAACTTGAAACTTTTTGAGCCTCCCATGATCATGGATTAAGATGAGGAAGTTTTAATACCATTAGTTGATGAGTTTGCACCTAAGTACTTGGATGATCTACAGAAAGATATCATCCTGGATAGGAGGACGAGGACTTCACGCAAGGGTAGTGTTAATTTTCTTTGAGTAGGCATAAAATGAACACATCCAAGCAAGGCAAAGTGGATCGAGAAGGAAAACGTGAGGGGACTCTTCCCTCACTTACCAGTTGATTGATGAAATCTTTTGGTAGTCCAAAAATATCTCATTGGGAAGGTGTGATCCAAGAAGGATCCAGAGAAGGCTAAGAGTAACTCAGAACTCATAGAGTCAACTCAGAATGCTCAGAATGGCTCCAGCAGACAGAGGAAGGGAAAAAATTCAAAGTTCCCAAAACTTAGTGAAAACAACATGATCGTGAAGAGCACGTCACAATATTTCTAATGACGCAAATGGCTCCTCAAACAAAGTTACATTTTGAAATATATTTGCCGTCAAAGTTGTGGTCAAATAGGGCCAGTCAGCTAGGGGCCACATCATCATCCATACTGCTGACGTCAACAACTGACATGGAAAAGTGACATCATCATATGGGTTGTTGACCTCAGCATGCCATGTGGCATCACTAGAGGCTTCCACGTGTCACCCGCTAATGGGATTTTCAGGGGTCCATGTGGACCAGTAGAAAAGTGCTACTTGGAACCCCCAGATGATGCCACGTGCCACCACCCAAGAAGTGCCACGTGTCAGGTACAAAATGATAGGGCGATGACATGAGCAGGCAGGTGGACTTATCATTGGGTGCCATGTGGCCCAATCATCAGGTGACACGTGGCATCCCCGAAACACCCAATAATAACTCGTGAACGAATTTCGTTTTAAAAAAAATGGTGGGTCCACCAAATCTGGCGGAACACACCAATTTTGATAGTCATTGGTAGTAGCTCTAGTGAGTACACTAAACTTAGCGGGGGAGAGAATATATTTTAATATATATATATATATATA
>JASDQU010739858.1:99142-109192 GCA_032191745.1 Picea mariana
GGGAGCATGGATTTTGAGACGAAACTGCCATCATTGTAGGTTGTAGAGGGAATGAAAACCGAGATGGAATTCTTCTTGGGCCTGAGAGTGCCAGAGTCATATCGGAGCATGGAGATAATTTTTTTTGGGTAATTTGACACCATGAATTCATTGGTGATGTATGTTTTCTGATATGAGAATTATTTCTACAGATTGATATCAGAATGAGGTATATTTATGTATTTGCCAAATTATTTTGCTGAGTTAATGAAAGAACCTACCCATTTGAGAGAAAGACCTGGAGACATAGTCCACCAAGGACGAACTCTGTTATCAAGTTTTTTTGTTCAGATCTGATGCTTATGTCTCTTCATTTTTGAGTTTTCCCTTATTTAATGTTGCACTTTAATTTATGCTCATTTAATACAATTCTTTATAATTCACGATGAAAAGATCCTGGATCATTTATCCTACAACCTCTTTGACATAGAAAACATGATCTTGAATGTGATCTTATTACCCTTCATTTCTCTATCAATTCAAGCATATTTTCTAAATTCCATTCTTATAGTATGATATAGTCATTGAGGTCAATAATGACTTGTTAGTTCATTGAAAGGGAGGTGTCATTATTTCCCCCACCAAGGTTCAAGTCTCTCCAATTATGTGATTTCACTTGTGTACATGTTTGTTTTTGCAAAAAATGTGTGGAGCTAGGTGCATGTCCTAGGTGAATTTGGTGGAATATACATCTCCACTTTTGTCATATTAGATGAAGGGTTATTCTATAGCTTGAAGATATGTTTTTTTCCATTAAATAGCCAAAATAGAATAGTGATTTCTTTCTTGCATTGACCAAAAGTGCATAATGATAAAAAGCTACTCCTTGAAAGGTCATTATTCCATTTTGTCCGATGATGAGTTTAAGATCTTCCAATGATGTTATTTCAATTTAATTCCTTTTAGTATTTCCACAACTTGTTTTCCATAGCCTTTTAAAAATCAAATGACTAAGCAAAAACATCATTCTACCATTTAATCCTACCTATCTCGAGCCTTCTTATCTAAGGATGAGGTTCAATGTTCATTTTATACTCTTTACATATATTGATTTCTTTACATGTAAGGCATTTTGTTTATAAAATGTTCTTTGTGGGGTGAGAATATTTTGTTAACGAAAAAATCTCAAACAAAATTAGATACTAGCTTAATAAAGTGTCCTCTCTTACAACTTACCATCCAAGACTCAATTGGAATTTTAAATTTTGATTACTTTGCATTGATTTTGACGCATTTTCAGAGATTGCATTTCATTGAAATTGTAGAGATTGCATTGGAAAGAATGCATTTAAAAGCATACCCTCTCTTTGAAATTCAAGACTAGTACTTAGCAGTGTTTTTATATTTGTTTTTTTTATATATGTTGAGTCGTAATACCATCAATTTCATGACCGCACCTCTTGAATAAGAAGAAGCCTTTAAAATTAGCTTTGATTAATTAAAATTGATTAGAAATAATTTTATTTTTTAGGGTACACAAACAAGTATAGGACATAGGGCCTTGGAATAGGATTTTGTGAGTAAAATTATCCAAGGATATTAAACTAAACATATGTGTCTGACCAGGGAGTGGTGAAAACCATTGTGTAATTGGTGATGTCAGGAGTCTCCGCTCACACCGAAGTTAAGCATGAGGTTGAGTGAAGTTGGTTGCAGAGATATCCCTCTAATACCTTCATAGTGTCAAATATATTTCTCGGGTTCTATTCATATTTGGGGGGCTTGCTAGTACATTTACCTCTGTGAGAGGCGGTGCTTTCAATATTTCAAGATTTGTTACCCTACCCATACAGTGGATTGGACTTGCAAATTCTCACCTGTGCATTGGTTATATCATGGTGACTCTAGTTGATTGACATAGGTAGCCACATAGGTTACTTGCAGGGGTTATTCTGTAGGTACCATGAGTCATACAATGGTTGGAAAACACACAAACTTTATGGAGGATTATCTCTCCGAGGGGATCTGACCGATGATGTTTTTAATCCCACAAGGGACCTTATAACTAATTCTGATATCTCCAATATTTTTAAGGGAGTCTCAGGCCCCTCTTGGGTGAGACATACCTACTCTAGTGCGGGAGGCCCCTTTTAGCCACTATATCTTGTTTGTGTGCATTGGCCTTTTTGATTTATTTTGGTGTGCTCTCTGATTATTAGTTGGCCCTAGGATTTTGTTCTATATCTTGAGTTCTGAGTCATCTTGGAGCAAGACCAACCTCCTCATCGAAGTCGCTTTCTAAGAGGCATAGAGTTAATAAACATGGTACATATATCTCCACCTCCTAGACTTGCGATCATCTAGTTATGAGTATTGAGTAAGACATGAATGTCTTGGGGAGTCCTTTGACTCCCTTCTCTTCTGTGATTAGTGGGATCCTCTCGACTCCTTCATCCTTGATGGTGTGGGTGTTGGAAGTTCCCTCATATAGTGCTACCCAAACTGTGAGTTCTACTTAACCCACAAGAATGAACCCTTTCAAATCTCTTTTTGGTATTTCGAGTCATGATTCTTAGTCAATACCTTTGATCTATAATCCCTTTTCTTTTTTTATGCCCGACATGGCATTGCAAATCTCATCCTCTGTTTCAATGACTAATTTGAATCCTAGTTTTGGGTCTGGGGGCACTACGCGTCCTTATGTTCCTTTCTCGTTTGGTGGAGGTCATATTCCCCAAACAAATCCTACATTTGTAGCTTGGAATCCTCCTTCCTCTGGGCCTAATCCTAGCTTCCATGCTCCAGGATGTAGTGCTCAAACGGGAAAATAATTCACTTCCTATATTATGTCCTTCATCCCCTCTTCCTCCATGACGATTCCAATGAATGCATTTATTATGGCGAATCCTCCTTTGTCCTATGGTGTTCCATATAGAGGGATTCATTTTCATAGTATGGGCAACCCATAACATGGATTTCCTTCATCTGGGTAAATGTATTTAATCCTTATCATATCACTTCTGGGGGTATGGTGCCCTTACAACCTTTCATGAATCATTCTGGAGGAGGATATTATCCTAATGGAAAGGGCCATGGTATATACCAGAACCCTAGATGGTCTTAAATCCCTCAGCCCAATATTTTTTGGGGGCATGGGCTCAGACCTCAAAACCCCATCTCCCTTTTCTCCCCATGCTTAATCTGTCAGATTTTTCGAAATTAATGAATGACCATGTGCATCACAATCCATCATGTCCCTTCGTCCCCACTAATATTCTTTTGGACATTCCAAAATTTGAGGGAAATACTGGTGAGGATCCAAGTAATCATGTGACTGCTTTTCATCTATGGTGCTCATATAACTCCCTAAATTAAAATTCTATTTGTTTGAGGCTATTTCAATGCACCCTCACAAGGGTCGTCATGAAATGGTACATTTATCTATCAGGGGGAACATATGGAACTTCCAATATGATGGCATTGGTATTTCTCAACCACTTCCAATTGTCGGTTCGTTACAATGTCCGCATAGAAATTTTGTCGGCCATTCGCCAAGATAAAGCCACACATATATCAAACCATATCTAAGAGTGGAATAGATGGAATAGATTGATTAAAGCCTACATTCCTCCATAGCTTCTATTGAAATGGTTCCTTAAGTATTTATTGTCTTATATTTCGAAGGATGTCTCTACATCCAAAGTAACATCTAAGGAAGAATCCATTTTCAAAGCCCAACAATTGGACCTCATAAATGCTCAATATGGGATGCTTTATGAAATTATTCATGACGCAAAGTGGTCAAACTATGATCCTAGACAAAATCTCGCACCTCATGTCGATGGAATCATAGGCTATGCTAATGATAAGACTAAGAACATGGTGAAGAACCAATTGAAAGGTTTCTCTCTAAGAAAGCCTGTAGTAGGACAAGCATCGGCTTCATCCTACACCACCACCCAGTCGGTGGATGTAGATTTTGTGTAGTCATCATCTAACCCAAATGGTAACAAGAAACCAAGAGGGACTAAAAAGAAAGGACGAGTTAATAATCATAAGGGTGGGAAAATTAATAATAAAGCCAAGGAAGACACTAACAATGATAGATCAAATAATAATGTTGGTGAGGGAAAGAAAGAGAAGCGAAAGGTGATGTTTCCTTGTAAAATTTGTAAATATGATCACCTTACCCACCTATGCCCAAAAATCGAGGAAGCCTCGACGATTTCATCACAATCGCATGTTGTTCTGACAAACCCATTTTCGCATAATTACCATATGACCTCGGGGACCTCCAACACCATAAATGCGTCGAGTGGGAGTCAAAACCCCTTGCACATGAAGGTGGCCATCTATGTGTCAATACAGTCAAGTCTCGGATTGATGTAGCCACTCGTGATTACAGTTCTTCACATATTGTTATAGGTCCAGAGTCTCCTCCTCCTCTGGAAACACCCTTTCATATAAAAAATTAGGAACCTCTACCTCGTATTCAGAAAGGAGTATTAAATCACTATGCTTATGATCCTAATGTCGGATCCACCCAAAACTATTCGATTATCGAAGAATTGAGCCAAACCCCTTGTGCAATGTCGGATTTGGAGGTGCTCCATATGTTTTCTTCATAGAGGAATGCCTTTTTATCTGCATTAGGAGCTATTGACCCGTGTGGCTCGAAGGTTATCAAGTTTGACATCATGGATGTTAAGCCTCACTTACCTTACCACGTGACCTTTCAAATCCATGTGGAATACACAAAAATTACCATCAAACACACTGTAATTGATGAAGGTGTTGTGACATGTGTGATGCCCCTAACATTTTGGAAATCCATTGTCTCTCTAACCCTATCTCAATATATGACTACGTTGACCACATTTTATAGGCATTCATTTCGACCCCATGGAATCCTCCCCACTTTTCTGGTCCAATTAGGTGGGAATGTTGTGGAAGTCGATGTTGAGGTGGTTGATGTGCCTCTCGACTATAATTTACTACTAGGGCATAATTGGACTTATGTCATGATAGTCGTCATGTCATCTGTTTTCCGTACTTTATGTTTTCCTCGTGAAGGGAAGATAGTGATAATTCATTTGTTGTCCTTTGCACATGCTAGTCCTAGTGCATCAGTTGGACCTTTGGTCCTTGTAATTGATAATTCTCAGCAAGAAACGGAGGATTTTAGTGTCGGAATGTATTCCTATTTGATGGGTATCTTTGATTTCATGGCCCCAATTCACCATATTCATGCCATTTCTAGTGATTCTTCATCAACAAAGAGGTATGTTCCTTTTTGTACTTCATATTTCAATGACCTGTGTACCCTACCTTCCCCGACTATGTTGTATGAAGTTCAGTCACACATTGGGATGGAAATTCCAGTTTCAGCAACATAAGTTGTGTATCAGGATATTATTGATGCTACTACTGACCCAGATCCTTCCCCCTTGCGGAAGGATGAGGTTGATCCTATTTTAGATCCTGTATGGTCTTATCAATCATCTTGTTCACATGATTGCCTCGACGATACTTTACCTTCATATGAAGCCATATTAGAGGCCATGTATGGTCCTGATAGTTCTTGGGACGATATGCATCATCAATACTATTTTCTCCTAGATCTTGTTAAGATCGAATAGGATGACTTTACATCTACCTTGAGTGAGATGGTCGGTCATGTCGTGGTGCAATTAGATACACATGGTATTTATGCTAAAGGAAACATGAAAAATATTTCTCCTACCGTAATGATCGACATCTCTTGTATCCCTAGTAAAATTGAGAACATATATATTGGTGCAAATTGTTTGCCTGAATAAATTAAGATCTACATCGATCTCTTCAAATAATTATGAGATGTATTTGCTTGGTCATATGAATAGATGTCAGGGATCAACCTCAGCATTGTTGAGCATGAGATTAAAACCTATCTAAATGCTAAACCTATTCAAAAACATCTTAGAGTTGTTAATCCTAGGAAGGCCCCCACCATTAAGGAAGAGGTAAAGGAAGCTACTTAATTTTGGTTTCATCTACCTGGTTTCCTTGAATGAATGGGTGTCCAATCATATTCCTATAAATAAAAATAAAGGAAGAATCTGCATGTATATGGATCTTAGATACCTGAAAAAGGCATGTCCTAAAGATAACTTCCCTACTCCTTTCATTGGCCAGATTCTAGACGAATGTGCGAAAAAAAAAAGCATTTTCCTTTATGGATAGATTTTCAGAATATAATCAAATTCAGATCAAACCCAAGGATCAACATAAAATGACATTTATTTGTCCTTGGAGTACTTTTGTATACCAGAAAATTCATGTCATCCTTAAAAATGTCGGAGCGACCTTCCAACGTGCCATGACCTTTTCATTTCATGATCTTAAGAATATTTTTGAAGATTACTTAGATGATCTCGTTGCTCACTCTCACAAGAGAGTAGATCATTGCACTCACCTTTGATTATTATTTGTGATATGTCATTAATATCGCATTTGGTTGAACCCTCACAAGTTCATATTCTACGTTAGGTTCGGTCTTCTTTTAGGATTCATAGTGTCTGAGCCTGGGATCATGGTAGATCCTATGAAGGTTGAGGGGATACTTCAATTGCCTCCCCTGCACAAAAATAGACAACTTCAGGGTTTACATGGGAAGGCTAACTTCCTGTGTCAATTCATAGTGAACTGTGCCAATTTAACTAAAGGTTTCATGCATATTTTGAAGAAGGAAACTTTATTTATATGGAATGAGCGAGCCCAATAATCCTTCGATTCTCTTAAGAAATCTTTGGTGTTGACGCCTTTGTTGAAGCCTCCGGACTAAAGTAGAGATTACTTTCTTTATGTTTCCAAATCCAAAGGGATGATCGGTATGGTTCTAGTTCAGGAGGATGATGAGGTCCATGATAAAAAAAAATATTGTCTCAATCGAAACCTAGTTGGTCATGAAATTAAATACTCTCATGTAGAGAAGTTGGAATTGGTCATTGTACATGCAGTTCAGAGATTACGACATTATATCTTACTTTGAAAAGTTACTATCTTGGTTGCAGATATCAATCCATTTAAATATGTCCTCACCAGGTGTATCATAGGGGGGGAATACAATAAGTGGATTGTTATTTTGCAATAATTTGATCTCGATTTCACTTCGGCAAAGTCTAAGAAATCGCTAGTTTTTACCGAATTGATATTGAACTTCCCTTTACTAGATGAGGACACTTTTCATGATGATTAGTTCATGGATGAACATATTCTCCTTATCTCATATTTGAACCCCTGGTATGGAGACATTTTTATCTATCTTCAAACCTTGAAGTTACCCCATCATATGTTAGGAAACTATCGATGACGTATACATCATCAGGCTAAAAACTACCTTATTATCGACAACATTTTGTATCGTTATGGGGTATATAATATTTTACATTGTTGCTTGAATCACGGGGAAGATGAGGTTGTTCTCAATGAATGTCACAGTGGGGCATGTGGTGGTCATTTATTGGGGCTTGTGATAGCCCAAAATATATTGCGATCTGGTTATTTTTGGTCATCATTTTTTAAAGATTGCATTGAAGAGGTCAAGAAGTGTCACCCTTTCTAGGTGTTCACTTGGAAAATGCACTCGCAGCCAACCCCTCTTCACCCATTATTCATCATCGGTCTCTTCACCAATTGGGGGCTATATTTTATGGGTTCTAACCCAACCTCGGTTGGGGGGCACCAACATATTATGATGGTTGTGGATTATTTTACTAAATGGGCAAAGGCCATGCCTACCGTTAAATCCTATGGTAAGACTGCAACATTATTCATGTTCAACCAGATTGTATTTTGATTCGCAATCCCAAGAGAGATTGTCACTCATCATGGCAGTCACTTTCAGAATGAAATGATGTAAGATTTAGCATCAAAACTAGGGTTTGAGCATGGTCATTCTACCCCTAACTATCCCCAGGAAAATGGACAAGTAGAGGCAGTGAATAAATCTATCAAGTCTATTTTGTAAAAAATGCCAGCCGAAGCAAATATGACTATCATATGATGCTTTACCTTGCACTTTGTACATACCAAACCATGATAAATACTTCCATTGGTTTCTCTCCTTTTCATTTAGTACATGGCGTGGAGTCAATTCTTCCAATTGAATGTGAAATCCCTTCCCTTAAGTTGGCAATTGAGCTCCTACCTAACACATCTGATCTTCAATAACACCTCATGCTCTTGGAGTGCCTTGATGATCAGTGTCGATATGACTCTACGGATATGGAAGAGAATGAACCATGTGTTAAGGTTCAATATGATAAGTTTGTTTGTCCCCGACTATACACTGAAGGTGACTTGGCTCTCCTTTATGACAAAGCCAAAGAACCAATGGGGGAAAGTAAATTCAACCCCATTTGGTGCAGTCCTTATATCGTGTGATGTGTCTTAGAGAAAGGAGCCTAAAAATTAGAATATGAAGAAGGCCATATGTTGGATGAGCCATGAAATGGGATCTACCTTAAAAGGTATTACACTTGAGCCCTCAAACTTGGGCATGACCTTTGTATACTAGTGTATCTTAGTGTATATACTTCTTTCTCTTTTCCTCTGTGTCATTGGCTTTCTTATCAATTTTTCCCTTGTTTAGAAGATGTCAATGGAATCTTCGATTTAGGATTCATGGACGGTGCCATTCATCATAAGCGGAACATGGCTACCACCACTTGGGTCATTTACTCATGTGAGGGCCAACTAGTGTCTTCAGGTGGTGATTGTCTAGAGCCATCAACAGATAATGTGGCTAAGTATAGTGCCATTTTAGATCTATTACATGACACCATTTCACATGGTGTTTGATTTTTAGAAGTTCACCTGGACTCTCAGTTAGTCATATGTCAGTCGAATGATAGTTACCATGTGTGAGATCCTACTCTTCTCTGTCGATTCCTACAGGTATGAATTTTGGAACGATACTTTGATTTTCTTACTGATAATAAAATCCCTAGAAATTCTAATCATGTATCTAATGCATATGCTAATTATATTTTAGATTGACATTTGTCACATAACTAGGTAAAGAAAATAAATTCATACATTTACACAGTATAACATATATAAGTAAAGCTGAAGACCAATTTTTTTTATATTTCATCCTTTCAAGTTCAAAAAATATGGTGTCATAGTACAAAATGGGGCTCACACCCTCAAAATACATATATGGCTAGTATATAGCATTACCATGGCATCTACGCTTGTGGTTCCGGATGTGTATCATGATAGCACACTACAACGTTTGCAAGGCGTTGGAAGAGTCGCACCCACGCACCGGGTACACCTAGAACCTGTCAATGCATCATCTCTGGAAGATCGTCCATTTGAACCATAGGAATCATGTGCGTCAATCCAGACAGGCTCCCTTGCACATTCTGTAGCACTCTCTCCATGTCCCCATTGTTACAGGAGAATCCCCCTACAGACAAGTGGATTTCCTCTTGGATACTAGACCCATATAACCAAGACAGAAAGGTGTTAATGTGGACACTAACATTCCTTTTCATGAAGCTAAAATATTAAAGGAAGAAGAAGAAATAAAGGTAAATACCTTTACTGACATTTGTCCTTGTTTGATTCAGGCTAATCTTGATCTCTAATTTCTTCAGAATATCCTGCAATACAATGAGCAGCAACAACGAAACATCATTCCTACTCTACCATGATTAGCTTCATAATATATCTATCAAAAGGAACAAGTTCATGAAACATACACAAACTTAAAGGAAGCAGGCCAAGCACATATTTATATTAATGAAAACAAAGCAAAGTGCTTACAACCATGATGTAGATGCAGTAGCTTCACCAAGCTCTCTTTGTCCAGACCCTTTGCTCAAATGATCCACCAACGAAATGTTTGTAACTTCACTGATATCTTCCTTATGAGATCATAAGTTTGATGCCTTGCTATTTCTCCATGTCCCTTTCACCATGAGAAGGCCTCCTTATATAATCTTGGAGAGGCCCAACCACCTTAGAGATTCTTGGGATAGGTTGAGGATATTTCTCCATCAGTTGTGGATCCTCCCTAAGATC
>JASDQU010739858.1:134015-151667 GCA_032191745.1 Picea mariana
AACGCTTTAGAGAACAAGCAGGTCCGTCAGGGTCTAATAGATCCGCAGATGATAGGGTAGACAATATGGCTAGAGTAATTAAAGAAATGTCTAATAAAATATCCAGAATGGAGCTCGAACAGGCCAAAGCTGATTCTTTCCCCAAAAAGGATTTCAAGAGGAACCCCAACCCCCCAAACCAGCAAAGACAAATAAAAAAGGAAGATCAAAAAATACAAGCTCCCTTAAAGAATGAAAATTTATAGGAGCGAACGATTTTCAAGACTTCGGAGATTCGGATAATGATGTCACGAACTTTGGTGATGACTTCACACAACCATATCTGACTCGAGAAGATTATGAGAAATCTCTAAGCACTCAACAACCGTCGAATAAGGATGAAGAAAGTGATCATGCTAACCCTTGTGAATCTCAACAAGAAACCAAGATGATGATGGTTGAGATTCAACCTAAGTACAACTTAAGATCTAAGAGTAAGCCCATCTCAACTGCTCAACCCAAGAAAATCCTCCAAAGAGGTTAAACTTATGAGCCTACTCCAGAAGAGAACTTATTACCCAACAACAAAATGAAAGTAGTAAGCACACAAGAGTCTGAGGTGGAAAAAGTTGAGACCCAAGTACAAGGAATCGAAACAGTAAATAAAATTATGCCTTCAACCAAGACCATGAGTAATAAAGTGGTCCAGACGAATAAGTCAAAGAGGAACAATTTGGAATTCTCAACCAAAGAAACAGACAAGGTGAGCGAAGCTTTCAGTTTTGAAAACGATATAAATAAAATTAAGATACCAATCCCTTTGGTAGAATTAGCAAAAACCCCGTCTATCGGAAACAGATTACCAAAGTGATGGGTGTCTCTGAGCTAGAAATCCAGTCTGATGTTTTAAACCTCGAAGATAACAAGCCTAACATCACTTTTGGTCCCCATTTTGAAGGGGCCAAAGACACCATTGCTCCCTTTTATATCACTTTAAATGTGTATGATCAATTGCTACATAATTGCATGTTAGACTCCGGAGCCTCCCATAACATTATGCCTAAGATTATTATGGACAAATTGGGTCTCCATATCACCAGACCTTATGGATATCTTTACTCTTTTGAATCAAGAAGGGTTAAGTGCATGGGGATGATAAAAGACTTGGTAGTTACCCTGGCACAGGTCCCGGTTAAAAGTATCCTAATGGATGTGGTTATTGCAGATATTCCCCCTAAGTATGGCTTACTGTTGTCTAGGTCATGGGGAGCCAAGCTGGGGGGTTCCCTTCAATTGGATATGACATTTGCTACAATTCCTGTGCTTGGAAGCCAATTTACTCTGTTGTACAAAGAAATGAGATTAACATATACAGTGAGCGATCCTCAAAACCCAAACAATTTCCCTATTTACATTGTGGACCAAGATCTGGGAAATTATATTTTGTCTTTTGATGATGGTTTAGATGGTTTTCCAGAGTAAAACGATATAGAGCAGGAAGAGTCAAGTTACATGACAGAAGATCTGTGTATCACCGGTGTCTAGAAAATGTGTTTTGACGATGCCTCCTCTTCTGAAGGGGCCGGTGCAGGAGTGCTTTTAGTGGCTCCCGAAGGTAAATTCATTGTTCCTTTTTCCTACCGACTACAGTGGGATGTAGATTATACCAACAACATATGTGAGTATGAAGCGTTGGTCTTAGGATTAGAAGCTGCTAAAAAGCTAAAAATAAATAACTTAGAGGTATATGGAGATGCATAGTTAATAGTCAAACAGATAAATCGAAAGTACCAAGCCAAGCATCCCAGATTAAGATCATACAGGAATTGTGCCTGGGATCTCATGGAAAAAAAATTCTCGTTCGTAAATGTCCACTTTATCCCTCACGCAGAGAATTTACATGTTGATGCATTGGCTAAAGTAGCTTCAACCTTCTATCCTCCCACGACTTTCAAATTGAAGTATCACATTGAAATCAGACACAGACTGTCTATACCAGACAATATCCAACACTGGCAAGTCTTTGAGGATGACAAACAAATTAAGAAATTCCTTGAAGTAGTGGGTGAATTCTCCGAAACACATGCAGACCAAGAAAATCAAAATGACCCGATATGGATCATGCAAGAAGGGGAAGATCCTAAGGCTTTCCGAGAAAAAATTGTGGATCATCGTATGCTGGTCCTTAAAAACAACCAGATTCTGAAAGGATTGATTCCTTTAGAAAGACTTTTTTATCAGAACGATGTACCTGTAAAATCCACTCTACAACCCCAACCAGAAGAAGTGGAGGATTGTGATATAGGAACTGAAGTAGAATCCAGGATAGTAAAAATATCCAAGTTCCTTCCTCCCAAAATAAAGAGTAAGTATAAATACCTACTCAGACAGTATAAGGACGTTTTCGCCTGGTCTTATGATGAGTTAAGAACTTATGACACTTCCGTAATTGATCACAAGATACCTTTGAAGCCTGGGGTCAAACTTTTCAGGCAAAAGCTTAGACAGATCAACCCCCTTTTGTTACCTGTGATCGAAAAAGAAGTTAAGAAGCTTTTAGATGCGAAAATAATAGTACCTCTGAGATATTCAGACTGGGTAGCAAACCTGGTCCCAGTCAAGAAAAAGAGTGGGGAAATCAGACTATGTGTGGATTTTCGAAACTTAAATAAGTCGTCTCTCAAGGACAACTATCCGCTGCCCAAAATGGACCACGTGTTAGAAAAGGTAGTTGGAGCCAACCAAATGTCTATGATCGACAAGTTCTCTGGTTATAATCAAATCGCCATGAATGAGCAAGACAGAGAAAAAACTGCTTTCACCACACCATGGGGTACGTTCATGTATGACAAAATGCCTTTTGGTTTGATGAATGCAGGGGCCACTTTCCATTGCGCTATGGACATCGCTTTCATAGGAGAAAGCGATAAGTTCGTAGTTATTTACCTCAACGATTTGACGAATTTCTCTAAAACCGACGAAGAACACTTGATGCACCTCAAACAGACTTTCGAAAAATGCCGCAGGTTTGGTCTATCTTTAAACCCAAAGAAATCACATTTTGCCATGCGGGAAGGTAAGCTTTTGGGTCATATCGTATCTAGGGATGGAATCAGGATTGATCCTAAGAGGATTGAATCAATAGATATCATTAACATCCTAGAAATGTAAAAGACATTCAATATTTCTTAGGAAGAATAATTTTTTTATGAAGGTTTATCCCGAATTTTGCTGAGATTGTAAAATTGATCAAAGGTATGTTGAATAAGGACAACGAAGTAAAATGGACAACCGAGGCCAAAGCATCATTCGCACATATCAAGAAATTCATAAGCGAGGCACCTGTGTTAGCGAGCCCCGACTATCTAAAAGATTTTCTTATCTTCTCATTTGCCTCCGAACACACTATCGCTGCAGTGCTCCTACAAAGGAACAAAGAAGCATTCGAACAACTGATCGTGTTTTTTAGCAAGAGCCTTAGAGATGCAGAACTGAAGTATGATATAATAGAAAAACAGGTGTATGCCATGGTAAAAGCATTAAGGGCATTCTGAACGTATGTACTACACTCGAAGATAATTCTGTACGTGCCTACCAGTTTTGTGAAAGATATATTGGTACAGCCAGACAACGATGGAAAAAGAGGGCGATGGCTCGCCAAAATCCAAGAATTTGATCTGGAAGTCAAACCGACCAAATTGATAAAAGGGAAAGGCCTAGCCAAACTCTTAGCTGAGTCGAATTTTAGAGCCCTAGATATTAATTGCTTGCAGGAAGGCGATGAAGACATGAACCTAAACGAGTTGGATGAGAAAACAGGCCCAAACAAGATCGAAGAGAAGTTCATATCATCAGGATGGTACAGAGACATAGTATCATACCTGCTAACTCTAAAATGCCCAAATGAGATATCACCATCAAAAGACAGGACTCTAAAACTTCATGTGGTTAAATATTGTATCGCTGAAAGTCAGCTATATTGGAAAGATCCACTTAGTTTCCTGTTAGTATGTTTGGTTGAATCGGAAACTCAGCGGGTTATAGACGAATTTCATGAGGGAGTCGATGGGGGGCATCACGCATGTAGAGCTATAGCTTACAAGATTCTAAGGGCGGGGTACTAATGGGAAAAACTCTTTTCAGACGTCAATGCCAAAGTCTGAGCCTGCAACCCTTGTCAACTATTCGCAGGTAAACAGAAGCTCCCAGCACTGCCTCTAGTTCTAGTCAAGGCGGAAGCCCCATTTCATCAATGGGGTCTAGACTTCATAGGCGAGATTAATCCCTATTCCAGTACTCAACACAAGTGGATCTTAACCGCAATAGATTATTTTACTAAATGGGTGGAAGCCATTCCGACCAAAAGGGCGACAGACTCGGTGGTAATCAATATTTTAGAAGACAATAGTTTGTCTAGATTTGGGTGCCCCCGAAAGATAGTTACTGACAATGCCCAGGCCTTTAAATCTATGGCTATGATCAGCTTCTGTCAGAAGTATAACATCGTTCTCTGCCATTCCACATCATATTACCCCCAGGAAAACGGATTGGCTGAATCATCTAAAAAGAGCCTGGTAAATATAATCAAGAAAGTATTGGATGAAAATAAAAGGTCTTGGCATGTGCACTTAAAATACACATTGTGGGTGAACCGCATAAGCACAAAAAGGTCTATCAGCATTTTGCCTTTTCAGATGGTCTATGGGACAGATGTTTTCCTACCTATAAACCTAGCGCTACCAGTAATGAAGCTATGGCAAGATCAAAATGAAGAACCCAATCATGTCACCAGGAGAATAAATCAATTGATCGAGGTTCAACAGCATAGTGTCGAAGTAGATGAAAAGATGCAGAAGTACCAAGATGACATGAAGGAATTATTCGACCGCAAATCAAAGGACAGAGATTTCCTCCCAGGTGATTTAGTGTTAAGGTGGGATGCAAGAAAGGAAGAAGCAGCAAAACATGGTAAATTTGACCACCTATGGTATGGGCCATTCAGGGTCTCAGCTTTGGAAGGAAAAAATTCTTTCCTACTGGAAAATATAGATGGATAAGTCCTCAACGCCCCTGTCAATGGGTGGTATCTGAAGCATTATATGACGTAATAGTCGCCAGATTTAAAAAAAAAAATTGTGTATATATATATATTTAAACATTGCTCTTGATTTTCTTTTTTCGTTCATGTACTTTCGACACATTACGGGTAGCCCCGATAATATTCGTATTTGCCTCTTACAGGATTCCAGCTGCATACAAAACAGCAGGAGAAGTAAATTGAAAGTTGGTGTTAGAAATAAATTGGCTTAAACAGGGGATACCTAAGAAATTTCATATTGCACAAAGAAATTTAAATGAAAAGGGAAAAATGAGATTTCTCAAAAGACATGTTCTAAAGGACTATTAAAGAAAACCAAGGTAACCTCACTCAAACAGCAACATTAGCTGAACTGATAAATAACATAATTGTTTCTTGGTTTAATAGTCTATGAAAAATTAAGACAAATTAAATGATTCACCTAATTTAAAAGCAGTCGGTCAAAATAAAGTATCCCCGAAAATATCTACAAGAGTCAGTTTTGAATTTTTGACCTTTGTATTTTCAGTTAGTAAGTCACTACCGGACATCCTTTCTATCTTCGGGTTTTGCCATTCAAAAAGTCACCATCTTTCCGTTTCGTATAAGAAGGGATAAGAGTTTTCGTTTCAACCTTGTAATATTCAAAGCAGATTGTGGAAAGAAAGCGGGTCTTCACAACTACTCGATCCCCTACTAAGTGAAGGAACATTTAAACTGATCCTAACTTTCCTAGATTTTTCAACAACGTTGGAGGATTGAAGCTTGCTCAAATAGAATGCCTTAAGAAAGTTATTTTCCCTTTTTTCCCTAAGAATGAAGGTGTTGAGAAGGTCAAGGGAAGGTTGGTACCGAGTAATCAAAGTAAGTTGACAGACCTATGATGAAAAATATTACACAGATATCAGCCCTGATACAAACTGATTGCCCCCATCTTCGCGCTCTAAAAATAAAATTATAAGACAGGCGATGAAAGGAAATTCAGAAATGATTGCCCTCATCTCATCATTTAAATGCATAAATATATTCCAAAGTGGTGAAAGGAAATTCAGTAAAAGGGGCCAGATAACTTCACCAGGGTACTGAACAGGCTCGCTGGTAGTGAAGCAATATCTGAGATATTTGTAAGGTTGTTATACATGAATATCACTCTACTCTGGTAACCAATGCTTTTTAAAACCTGATCCACATCCCAAATTCAGACGGGACTTCCCAATTAAAAACATATAATCTTATTCTTTTGATGCAAGCCGATAGCTGCAAGATCTGTTGGGTCTCCTACGACTGTTTCAATTGTCTTAAAGCAGACCTGATTTTAGTAGCAGGAAAGGGAAAGTTGTGAAAGGGACTACAGCTAAGTTTAAAAAGAGTATCTGATTTTGAAAAATCTTTTCAAGGTAAAGAACGAAGTCTCTTTCCCCCTTCGTTACCCTGTTCTCGGGAACCTTTTCGCCTGATTGAAGCTATTGACTCCATTTACCCAATATTGGCACGTGGTCTACTGTTCTTCCTGCCTTACAAGAAAGCGGGATCCCTAGTTGGATCCTATGTTGGAGCCGCCTTTGTTTTTCTAGCCCGTCACAAATTTCATTTTTTAATGCTCGAAATCGAAAGATGGTTTTCGTATTTTTCGTCTGTGATTTCAAAATCTCTGAAGCTTTATCAACGCAAACAACGATGATTATTGTACTCTCGAGGCGAGTCTTATCTTTCGTAAAAATGTTTCCTCTTTTTGTTCTACCTCAAGATCTCGTAGGTCAGATGCTATAAATCACATAGTTCACACGTCCTGAGCAACGAAATGGCGAAATCATTTTAATTTTTCACTTAGGGCAGCAATGTGAGTAAAGTTTTTCTAAACCATGATTAAATGTCATCGGGTTTTCGCACCTCGGTGTTCACCAAATCCAAAAGTTTATTGTCGTAGCCCCGATAGCCGAGAACACGAGATCCTTATTTTAGTAACCCGTGTCACGGTTAAAAGTAAAAGCTAAACCATGGTAAAATTTATGTTGGCAATTCGCCACTCGGCGTTTTCTTTTTCAAAAGTTACACCGTCTAAACCTCGACTCGCGAAATCACGATAAGGATATAAACGCAATTAATCAATCACTTAATCTGAGTTTATATTCCCCTTTTAATTAAGCCGCATTATCGCGATCTCGCGGTTTCGCAGCTCGGCATGCAAACTTCCTGGAAACTTACCTTCGAAGCTCCGAGTCGCGATACGGCGAATCTAAATAATTACGAAATTAATTAAGCTCCTAATCATAATTATGTTTTTATTAATCAAAATCAATCATCGCATTTTCGGGGGTTAGAGGTTCAAAAGGTTAAAGCAAACTTCCTGATACAATGAGTGGCGAAAGATTAATTAAAGTTGGTAAAACCGGATTAATTAAGCTAAATCAATACATATCCCGTGTTTCGATGCTTGCACGATTTACAAGGTAGCCTTATTCTTTTTCCATGCGCCAACTGACATTTTAAACCGCCAAAATTTATGACATTAATGAGGAAATAGGGAAAATCRATGAATAAAGATTGGATTTTTATGGCTAAATTTATTTCTAAACACGATTTGACAGACCTGTTCTGAAAGGTACCAAGTTTTCGAATATATATAAGAGTTGTTATGCATTTTAACAAATTCATTTCTACATTACGTAGAGCACATTATCTCTGAGCAAGATGACTTCTATATGTATACGTATTTCTATCGCAGAAGAGCTAAAGCACAATCTCCAACCATGGCTCTGCAAAAAGCATCCAAAGCCAGTGTTGAGGTTTCGGGACAAGGCTCATACAATGTCGCTAATACTTTGCCTCGAAGCATCGACTCGGTCCCGAATTGGTCGTTCGTTTTAGATGTTCTGCAGGCCGAATTGGTGGATTATTCTGATGACTCCAGTGACAACGAAAAAGATGATATAACCACCAAGTACAAGATAGTCATCCAATATGGAATGCACAAAGTAGTAGCCAGACCACGATTGCTTCCATATTATGACATGGTCTGATGGGCATTAGACGATGTGGACATACCGACCAGAACCATCATGAATGAGCAGAAAGTCACCATCGGGACTTTCAGGCCGGAACATTTGCAAGCCATGTATAAGATGTCGACAACGTTCGACTACACATATGGCATTGAATTCTTGGACGAGTTCAAGTAGAAGGAATGTGTATAGTATGATAAAACCATGTCCAGTTTAATAAAAGATTGGGTTTCGAAGGCCGCGAAGTTCAGAGCTGATAGCCATGACATATATTCAATAGCTTCCTTAGAACCACAGTACTAATATGTAGCCATTATGACATGTAGGTTATATGGGAAAGAGGACACCTCACATTTTTTTCTTCCGTGGGTGCCTCTAATGTTTCGGGTCACCGAAGGTAGTTCCTTCGACTGGGAGAAAATGTTGTCCGATAGCTTGACCAGTCGGGTCACAGAGTATCGGGCGTAGAAAGAGAACGGAAAGGCGTCTTCATTTTTTATGTCTGTATACATTATGGATGCCGTGTGTTTTTTAACACCATTTCCCTTAATGAGCTGGAGTTGGACCCCAGCAGAAGACAAGCCTATCCATGTTTATCATGCAAAATTGTGGGAAAAAAAAGCGGCAAATTTCGTGTATGAAATCTTCAACTGGGTGATGGTGCCCCTGCATGTCACTATTTTCGGCCACCTGCCACCTAGGATATCGGATAGTATAGTGACAAATTTGAGCAGCATAGCCGACTGGTATGTAGAAGCTGAATTTTCATATCTCAGAGTTTTCGGGGCTTCGGTTCCCCCGCATGCATTTCCATTGTTCATTCCCGACAAGTTGGCTTGTCGTGAGGTTGTTAGGAAAATAGTAATCAGTGCTATAAGAAAAGAGATTAAGGGATACTCAAAGAAGGTATGGCCACATTTTCCTGTTCATTTGAATTCTTATTCTTTATTAGATTTCAGGCATGCCAAAGATGAGGCAGAAGCCCTGGAAGACCTAAATTTGGTCCTCATTGAATACAAGAAGCACGATCCACAAAGGGTCGTGGGCAATCATTTGGCGAGTTGCGGGCTCAAGAGATTTGAGCATGAGAATTCACCTTCAGATGACATTTTCTGAGGCGCAAGGTCCTATGCCGAGATTCTAGCTCGGATACAAACCTTGGCACCCGAAGAAAGAGCTGATGTTCTGAAGTTCCAGGAACATCGACGTAGTTGTCTTCCCACAGTGTTGCGGGGAGAGAGTCCGAGTACGGCGGAGGCGAAACAGAGAGATGCCAAAGGCTCTAAGGATGCGACTCCCGATCAAGAAAAACACCAGGACGAGGGAGAGAAAACTAAGAGTCCGAAAGCAGAGATAAAGACTCCTGACCCACTGAAGAAGCAGAGTTCGGTTACTACTACGGGAAAATCAGCGAAGCAGACCGGAGAACCTATCACATCAGTTACCCCCTTGCAGTCGACTCAGGGAAATATTGATGCAGGATGGATCTTCAATGAATACTTGAGGCCTATAAGGGTAGAAGAACTCCCTCTAAATGAGTTTTTCTTCAATAAGAAGAGAAAGGCAGTGGTAAAGAGGGAATTCTATCAGGAAGGAGATTCAACAGCAAAGAAATACAAAGTCATAATTGATGGGAAGGACAAGAAAAATGAACAATTCATGACTGAAATAACATGGACATTAGGATCATATGCCTTAGCGAACCAATTCTCAATCAGTCTTTTGAAAAACCAACTTAAACGAAAAAATCACCTCATCAAGACCCTTGAAGCTAGATTAGCCACAGCAACAGAAACTGCCAAAGACCAGGCGAGCGTAGGAATAGAGCAGGCCAGGTTGGCCGATAAAAACGAGATAGAGCTACTCAAGATTAAGCTCAAGCAAGCACAGCAGGTGGTCCGAGATGGTCAGATGTAAGTGAGCCAGCAAAGAGATTTGATCCAACAGCTGCAGGCTAGGGTGGAAATCGTCAAAAGCAAAGTGATAGATATCAGGATGTTTCCATCCCAGGTGATGGAGATTCGGGGCAGAGTCTCTGCGGCCCAACGAAATTTACTCGGTAAGGTAGGGGAGATTCAGGACAATTTCTTGCTGGTTAATCAAGTTTTGGAGAACTTATCTACCAGAGAAAGGGAAGCT
Organism: Picea mariana; assembly: GCA_032191745.1. NCBI lineage: Eukaryota > Viridiplantae > Streptophyta > Pinopsida > Pinales > Pinaceae > Picea > Picea mariana. The sequence goes on from JASDQU010739858.1 coordinate 144,213, forward strand.
GGAGCAGCACGGGTCGCCTTCCAAGAGGCTGTGATAGCCACAAACAACAGGGGTTCGGGAAGTACTCCCAGGTTCACCATTTCGGAGCAAACCAGAGGAAACATTCTGTTAAAAGAATGGGAGCACGACATCGCGGAAGGCAAGCTGCAAGCCAAAAGGGTAACGAATTCCTTAGAAGAGGCCTTTAGTTCTATAGATGGCGATTGCTAGGCATTGATAGCGGAGGTAATGTTAAGGCATTGATGCAAATGAATATGGAAAAAATCTCTCTTGATCTAAAGGAAAAAGAGGAAAGAGATTCGGCCGAGATCTCCCAACTGACTATGGCGAACATAGTCCAAATAGACAAATGTATGATTAAACCAAGCGCGCAATTATGTGCTATCGACATCATAGACGGACAGATGGAAGACAGGCTGTCGCAGTTAGCCCGAGAATGTTACTTTTTTTAAGCCAGCTGTCAAGCAGAACCGTCGAGGTTGATATCTGAGCTGGTTGAAAGATGTGTCACCTGTACTGAGCACATGCAAGGACAAATGTCTGGCACCAAGTGAAGACAGAGAAGAAGAAGTGGAGCGATTTCTCTCCTCCCTATCATAACAAAAATTTTGTAACGATTGAGATTCTATCTTATTTGTAAAACTGTATAAATACACCATAGAAAGAAAAGAAAAAGGCTGGACCTTTTTCTGTCGATTGTAACAGAGTTAATACAAAGCAAATCTGAAGATTCTCAATTCCGTAACGACTGTGTTATGAGTTTGTTTTCTTGTATCTCATATTTTCGTTTCATTTCATATTCATAACTGGTGAATTCTTCGTTATAATTTAGTACGACCACTACTATAGTGAATTAATTTTGGTTTTCTATAATTGTTTACTGTTTTTCCTCTGTACAAGCTATTAGCAGGTGTAAGACCAATTAACACTTTCAGAATTCTACATACATTTTATGCTACATCGGGTTATTTCCTTACAATTTTCCTCTTCTATTTATACGTGAGATTCTCCCTTGATAGGAGCCTTACACCATAGATAGCTAAATGTTTTTCTCCCACCTCATACCTTTTATTAAGATATAACTCAGTTACGGAAAAGGGCCTTTGATTTGCACCCTGTTTTATTTTCGAAATCATAAATTCTCTTTTATATGAACAAATTGAGACAGCACTTAATTTCTCTCTGAAGTTTTTCTTATTTTATTGTTCCTCCATGATTGTCCCTGTACCAACACAGCCAAATATCGAACCCGGATTATCAAATCAAATGCACATTTCCTTAAGCCTTTTAGACACTATTCTTAAAATAGCTACTACTTGGGTTGAACTCGAATGTTCATGGGCAGCGATTGAACAGGATATAACCATTCAGGAACAGTTGGAAGCTAGACAACGCCAATGTAGAAATATTCCTTAGTTTCCTTTGCCGAAGGTTGACGTTTCCCTCTTCTCCACCCTTTACACACTTTCGGATGTCTAGACATTGTACTTCTAAGCCTTAAGTACAGACTCTGGAACAACATCTTTCTGGCACCGCTGCCGGGGACCAAAGTTACGAAATCTTTTTCCCTAGGAAAACGACATTTGTTTTTCATTGAAAGTGTTACCCTTTGATAGTGAACAAAGAGTACACACCTTTTAAGGCTTCCTAATCTTTCACTTGGTGACTCCACAAATAATAAACTGGCATCCGGTCGAAGGAATACCAACAAAACCCGGATGGTAAGTAGATTACGCCCGTTACTGATCCCGAGAAGATTCTAAAGGTGAGAGGCTCTCTTAAGCCAACTACTCCAGTTTACAAACTTAAAACCCCACAACTGAAGACTAAGAGTTCTTATGAACCCTCAACTTCACACAGTCCTCTATTTGATACTAAAGTTTTAACGCCAAACTGCTCCAAAGTTAGGAGTGAGATTCATTCGACAATCTCCTTAGTACACAAAGAAAAGGGCCCTCTTGAAAGTTCGTCGACAGTTGACATACCTTCTTTCCTTCAGTTAAATTTCTCGACCTCACCAAATTCTGAAGAGTGTGTTACACATTAGTTTTCCACACCTGTCAGTTCTCCTGATTTCGTCTCTTGCAAATATGAGGAACCGAGTCCTCGCGTTCCTTACCTTTCCTCGTCGGTTTTTCCTCTTCGCGAAGAAAATAAAGATTCCCTTTTAATTTTCGAAAACCCCCTTTAAAACTTTCCAAAAATAACGATGGCAGTCGCCGGAGGAGGAGGTGGAGGGTTTATAGGAGGAGGTGGAGGGTTTATCAAAGGAGGAGGGGGAGGAGCCCCTCTAGGAGGAGCTGGAGGCCAAGGGCCTGCCCCCCCTCCCAGAGTGTTTGAGAAAGTTGCAGACAGATATTCTCCCTTGGTATTGCCCGTCCCTCTACACGACCTTCCCGAAAATTACATAGAAAATTTACCAAAATTCACCGAGAAAGGGGATCTGACCGCGGCCGAACACATTAATTTCTTTGATCAATTCATAGATATCCTAGGTATTGAACACGAGGACGTATATTCGAGTCTTCTTGTCCAAACCTTCGAAGCCTAGGTCCGAACTTGGTTTTGGAGCCTACCTCCAGCATCTATCTTGTCTTATAACGCATTGGAAGATGCTTTCCTCAGACAATGGGGCGAGAGAAAAGACCATCTATATTATTTAACCGAATTTGGATCTTTAAGAAAAAGGAATTCAGAAACAGTCATGGAATTTATTCAAAGATTTAACAAACTATATAACAAAATCCCAGCAGAGGTTAAACCATCCCAACCCGCGGCCAAGGTAACTTTCGCAGGGGCTTTTGAACCGGATTTTGCACTCTTTTTGCGGGAAAGAAGGGGATCCACCCTAAACCGAATGCAGGACGATGCTGTAGAAATTGAGTCTAATATGATGGCTTCTGGTAAGCTTAAATCTAAAATAGAAACTCGAAACCGAGAGACAAAATGCTTTAGAGAACAAGCAGGTCCGTCAGGGTCTAATAGATCCGCAGATAATAGGGTAGATGATATGGACAGAGTAATTAAAGAATTATCTAATAAAATATCTAGAATGGAGCTCGAACAGGCCAAAGTTGATTCTTTCCCCAAAAAGGATTTCAAGAGGAACCCCAACCCCCCAAACCAACAAAGACAAATAAAAAACGAAGATAAAAAAATACAAGCTCCCTTAAAGAATGAAAATTTTATAGGAGCGAACGATTTTCAAGACTTCGGAGATTCGGATAATGATGTCACGAACTTCGGTGATGACTGCACATAACCATATCTGACTCGAGAAGATTATGAGAAATCTCTAAGTACTCAACAACCGTCGAATAAGGATGAAGAAAGTGATCATGCTAACCCTTGTGAATCTCAACAAGAAACTGAGATGATGATGGTTGAGATTCAACCTAAGTACAACTTAAGATCTAAGAGTAAGCCCATCTCAACTACTCAACCCAAGAAAATCCTCCAAAGAGGTCAAACTTATGAGCCTACTCCGAAATAGAACTTATTACCCAACAACAAAACGAAAGTAGTAATCACACAAGAGTCCGAGGAGGAAAAAGTTGAGACCCAAGCACAAGGAACCGAAACAGTAAATAAAATTATGCCTTCAACCAAGACCATGAGTAATAAAGCGGTCCAAACGAATAAGTCAGAGAGGAAGGATTCAGAAGTCTCAACCAAGGAAATAGACAAGGTGAGCGGAGCTTTCAGTTTTGAAAACGAGATAAATAAAATTAAGATACCAATCCCTTTGGTAGAATTAGCAAAAAACCCCGTCTATCGGAAACAGATTACCAAAATGATGGGTGTCTCTGAGCTAGAAAGCCAGTCTGATGTTTTAAACCTGGAATATGACAATTCTAACATCACTTTTGGTCCCCATTTTGAAGGGACCAAAGAAACCATTGCTCCCTTTTATATCACTTTAAATGTGTATGATCAATTGCTACATCATTGCATGTTAGACTCTGGAGCCTCCCATAACGTTATGCCTAAGATTATTATGGACAAATTGGGTCTCCAGATCACTAGACCTTATGGAGATATTTACTCTTTTGACTCAAGAAGGGTTAAGTGGATGGGGATGATAAAATACTTGGTAGTTACCCTAGCGAAGGTTCATAAATGTCCACTTTATCCCTCGCGCAGAGAATTTACATGCTGATGCATTGGCTAAAGAAGCTTCAACCTTCTCTCCTCCCACGACTTTCAAATTGAAGTATCAAATTGAAATCAGACACAGACCGTCTATACCAGACAATATCCAACACTGGCAGGTCTTTGAGGATGACGAACAAATTAATAAATTTCTTGAAGCAGTGGGTGAATTCTCCGAAACACATGCAGACCAAGAAAATCAAAATGACCCGATATGGATTATGCAAGAAGGGGAAGATCCTAAGGCTTTCCGAGAAAAAATTGCAGATCATCGTATGCTGGTCCTTAAAAACAACTAGATTCTGAAAGGATTGATTCCTTTAGAAAGACTTTTTGATCAGAACGACGTACCTGTAAAATCCACTCTACAACCCCAACCAGAAGAAGTGGAGGACTGTGATATAGGAACTGAAGCAGAATCCAGGGTAGTAAAAATATCCAAGTTCCTTCCTCCTGAAATAAAGAGTAAGTATAAAGACCTACTCAGACAGTATAAGAACGTTTTCGCCTGGTCTTATGATGAGTTAAGAACTTATGACACTTCCGTAATTGATCACAAGATACCTTTGAAGCCTCGGGTCAAACCTTTCAGGCAAAATCTTAGACATATCAACCCCCTTTTGTTACCTGTGATCGAAAAGGAAGTTAAGAAGCTTTTAGATGTGTAAATAATAGTACCTCTGAGATATTCAGACTGGGTAGAAAACCTGGTCCCGGTCAGGAAAAAGAGTGGGGAAATCAGACTCTGTGTGGATTTTTGAAACTTAAATAAGTCATCTCTCAAGGACAACTATCCGCTGCCCAAAATGGACCACGTGTTAGAAAAGGTAGTTGGATCCAACCGAATGTCTATGATCGACGGGTTCTCTGGTTATAATCAAATCGCCATGAATGAGAAAGACAGAGAAAAAACTGCTTTCACCACACCATGGGGTATGTTCATGTATGACAAAATGCCTTTTGGTTTGATGAATGTAGGGGCCACTTTCCATCACACTATGGACATCGCTTTCATAGGAGAAAGGGATAATTACGTAGTCATTTACCTCGACGATTTGACGTTTTCTCTAAAACTGACGAAGAACACTTGATGCACCTCAAACAGACTTTTGAAAAATGCCGCAGGTTTGGTCTATCTTTAAACCCAAAGAAATCACATTTCGCCATGCGGAAAGTTAATCTTTTGGTTCATATCATATCTAGGGATGGAATCAGGATTGATCCTAAGAGGATTGAAGCAATAGATACCATTAACATTCCCAGAAATGTAAAAGAGATTCAATCTTTCTTAGAAAGAATAAATTTTTTACGAAGGTTTATCCCAAATTTCGTTGAGATTGTAAAATTGATCACGGGTATGTTGAAGAAGGAAAGCGATGTAAAATGGACAACCGAGGCCAAAGCATCGTTCGAACATATTAAGAAAGTCATAAGCGAGGCACCTGTGTTAGAGAGCCCTAACTATCTAAAATATTTTCTTATCTTCTCATTTTCCTCCGAACACACTATCGCTGCGGTGCTCCTACAAAGGAACAAAGAAGGATTCGAACAACCGATCGCGTTTTTTAGCAAGAGCCTTAGAGACGCAAAACTGAAGTATGATATAATAGAAAAATAGGCGTATGCCATGGTAAAAGAATTAAAGGCATTCAGAACGTATGTACTACACTCGAAGATAATTGCGTACGTGCCTACCAGTTCTGTGAAAGATATATTGGTATAGCCAGACAACGATGGAAAAAGAGGGCGATGGCTCGCCAAAATCCAAGAATTTGATCTAGAAGTCAAACCAACCAAATTGATAAAAGGGAAAGGCATGGACAAACTCTTAGCGGAGTCGAATTTCAGAGCCCTAGATATCAATTGCTTGCAAGAAGGCAATGAAGACACAAACCTAAACGAGCTGGATGAGAAAACAGGCCCAAACAAGATCGAAGAGAAGTTCATATCATCAGGCTGGTACAGAGACATAGTAGCATACCTGCTAACTCTAAAATGCCCAAATGAGCTATCACCATCAAAAGCCAAGACTCTAAAACTTCATGTGTTTAAATATTCTATCGCTGAAAGTCAGCTATATTGGAAAGATCCACTCGGTTTCCTGTTAGTCTATTTGGTTGAATCGGAAACTCAATAGGTTGTAGGCGAATTTCATGAGGGAGTCTGTGGGGGACATCACTCATGGAGAGCTACAGCTTACAAGATTCTAAGGGCAGAGTACTACGGGCCAAAACTCTTTTCGGACGTCAATGCCAAAGTCTGAGCCTGCAACCCTTGTCAACTATTTGCAGGTAAACATAAGCTCCTGGCACTGCCTCTAGTTCCAGTCAAGGCGGAAGCCCCATTTTAGCAATGGGGTCTAGACTTCATAGGCGAGATTAATCCCCATTACAGTGCTCAACACAAGTGGATCTTAACCGCAACATATTATTTTACTAAATGGGTGGAAGCCATTCCAACCAAAAGGGCGACAGACTTGGTGGTAATCGATTTTTTAGAAGACAATATTTTGTCTAAATTTGGGTGCCCCAGAAAGATAGTTACTAACAATGCCCAGGCCTTTAAATCTATGGCTATGATCAGCTTCTGTCAGAAGTATAACATCGTTCTCGGCCATTCCACATCATATTACCCCCAGGGAAACGGATTGGCCGAATCATCTAAAAAGAGCCTGGTAAATATAATCAAGAAAGTATTGGATGAAAATAAAAGGTCTTGGCATGTGCACTTAAAATACGCATTGTGGGCGAACCGCATAAGCACAAAAAGGTCTATTGGCATTTCACCTTTTCAGATGGTATATGGGATAGATGTTGTCCTACCTATAAACCTAGCGCTACCAGTAATGAATTTATGGCAAGATCAAAATGAAGAACCCAATCATGTCACCAGGAGAATAAATCAACTGATCGAGGTTCAACAGCATAGAGTCGAAGTAGATGAAAAGATGCAGAAGTACCAAGATCACATGAAGGCATTATTCGACTGCAAAGCAAATGACAGAGATTTCCTCCCAAGTGATTTAGTGTTAAGGTGGGATGAAAGAAAGGAAGAAGCAGCAAAACATGGTAAATTTGACCACCTCTGGTATGGGTCATTCAGGGTCTCGGCTTTGGAAGGAAAAAAATATTTCCTACTGGAAAATATACACGGAGAAGTCCTCAACGCCCCTGGCAATGGGCGGTATCTGAAGCATTATATGATGTAACAGTCGCCAGATTCAAAAAATAAATAAAAAATTGTGTGTGTGTGTGTGTGTGTGTGTGTGTGTGTGTGTGTGTGTGTGTGTGTGTGTGTGTGTGT
>JASDQU010739858.1:161666-171716 GCA_032191745.1 Picea mariana
AATTGTTTCTTGGTTTAATAGTCTATGAAAAATTAAGACAAATTAAATGATTCACCTAATTTAAAAGAATTCGTTCAAAATAAAGTATCCCCGAAAATATCTACAAGAGTCAGTTTTGAATTTTTGACCTTTGTATTTTCAGTCAGTAAGTCACTACCGTCCATCCTTTCTATCTTTGGGTTTTTCCATTCAAAAAGTCACCATCTTTCCATTTCACATAAGAAAGGATAAGAGTTTTCATTTCAACCTTGTAAGATTCAAAGCAGATTGTGGAAAGAAAGCGAGTCTTCACAACTACTCGATCCCCTGCTAAGTGAAGGAACGTTTAAAGTGATCCTAACTTTCCTAGGTTTTTCAACAACATCGGAGGATTGAAGCTTGCCCAAATAGACTGCCCTAAGAAAGTTATTTTACCTTTTTTCCCTAAGAATGAAGGTGTTGAGAAGGTCAAGGGAAGGTTGGTACTGAGTAATCAAAGTAAGTTGACAGACCTATGATGCAAAATATTACACAGATATCAGCCCTGATACAAACTGATTGCCCCCATCTTCGCACTCTAAAAATAAAATTATAAGACAGGTGGTGAAAGGAAATTCAGAAATGATTGCCCCCACCTAGTTCAAGAGACGATGAAAGGAAATTCAAAAATGATTTCCCTCATCTCAGCATTTAAATGCATAAATATATTCCGAAGTGGTGAAAGGAAATTCAGTAAAAGGGTCCAGATAACTTCAACGGGGCACTGAACGGGCTCGCTGGCAGTGAAGCAATATCTGAGATATCCGTAAGACTGTTATACATGAATATCACTCTAATCTAGTAACCAATGCTTTTTAAAACCTGATCCACATCCCAAATTCAGACGAGACTTCCCAATTAAAAACATATAATCTTATTCTTTTGATGCAAGCCGATAGTCGAAAGATCTGTTGGATCTCCTAGGACTGTTTCGATTGTCTCAAAGAAGACCTGAATTTAATAGCGGGAAAGGGAAAGTTGTGAAAGGGACTACAACTAAGTTTAAAAAGAGTATCTGATTTTGAAAAAATGTTTCAAGGTAAAGAACGAAGTCTCTTTCCCCCTTCGATACCCTGTTCTCAGGAACCTTTTCGCTTGATTGAAGCTATTGACTCCATTTACCCAATATTGGCACATGGTCTACTATTCTTCTCGCCTTACAAGAAAGCGGGATCCCTAGTTGGAGACTATGTTGGAGCTACCTTTGTTTTTCTAGCTCGTCACAAATTTCATTTTTTAAGGCTCAAAATCGAAAGATGGTTTTCGTATTTTCCGTCTATGGTTTCAAAATATTTGAAGATTTATCAACACAAACAACGATGATTATTGTACTCTCGAGGCGAGTCTTATCTTTCATAAAAATGTTTCCTCTTTTTGTTCTACCTCGGGATATCGTAGTTCGAATGCTATAAATCACGTAGTTCACATGTCCCGAGCGACGAAATGGCGAAATCGTTTTAATTTTTCACTTAGGGCAGCAATGTGAGTAAAGTTTTCCTAAACCATGATTAAACGTCATCGGGTTTTCACACCTCGGCATTCACCAAATCCAAAAGTTTATTGTCGTAGCCCCGATAGCCGAGAACACGAGATCCTTATTTTAGTAACCCATGTCACGGTTAAAAGTAAAAGATAAACCATGGTAAAAGCTCTGTCGGCAATTTGCCACTCGGCGTTTTCTTTTTCAAAAGTTACACCGTCTAGACCTTGACTCACGAAATCACGATAAGGATATAAACGTAATTAATCAATCACTTAATCTGAGTTTATCTTCCCCTTTTAATTAAGCCATATTATCGCAATCTCACAGTTTCGTAGCTCGGCATGCAAACTTCTCGGAAACTTACCTTCAAAGCTCCGAGTCGCGATACGACGAATCTAAATAATTACGAAATTAATTAATCTCCTAATCATAATTATGTTTTTATTAATCAAAATCAATCATCGCATTTTCGGGGGTTAGAGGTTCAAAAGGTTAAATCAAACTCCCCGATACAATGAGTGGCGAAAGATTAATTAACGTTGGTAAAACCGGATTAATTAAGCTAAATCAATACATATCCCGTGTTTCGATGCTTGCACAATTTACGACGTAGCCTTATTCTTTCCATGCGCCAACTGACGTTTTTAAACCGCCAAAATTTATGACATTAATGAGGAAATAGGGCAAATCGATGAATAAAGTTCAGATTTTTATGGATAAATTTATTTCTAAACACGATTTGACGGACCTGTTCTGAAAGGTACCGAGTTTTCGAATATATATAAGAGTTGTTATGCATTTTAACAAATTCATTTCTACATTACGCATAGCACATTATCTCTGAGCAAGATGACTTCTGTATGTATACGTATTTCTATCGCAGAAGAGATAAAGCACAATCTCTAGCCATGGCTCCACGAAAAGCATCCAAAGCCAGTGTTGAGGTTTCGGGACAAGGCTCAGACAATGTCACTGATACTTTGCCTTGAAGCATCGACTCGGTCCCGAATTGGTCGTTCATTTCAGATGTTCTGCAGGCCGAATTGGTGGATTATTCTGATGACTCTAGCGACAACGAAAAAGATGATATAACCACCAAGTACAAGATATTCATCCAATTCAGAATGCACAAAGTAGCAGCCAAGCCACTATTGCTTCCATATTATGACATGGTCCGATGGGAATTATACCATGTGGACATACCGACCAGAACCATCATGAATGAGAAGAAAGTCACCATCGGGACTTTCAGGCTCGAACATTTGCAAGCCATGTATAAGCTTCCCACAACGTCCGACTACACATATGGCGCCGAATTCTTGGACGAGTTCAAGTAGAAGGAATGCGTACAGTATGATAAAACCATGTCCAGTTTAATAAAAGATTGGGTTTCGAACACCGCAAAGTTCAGAGCTGATAGCCACAACATATATTCAATAGCTTCCTTAGAACCACAGTACAAATATGTAGCCATGATGACATGTAGGTTATATGGGAAAGAGGACACCTCACATTTTTTTCTTCCGTGGGTGCCTCTAATTTTTCGGGTCGCCAAAGGCAGTGCCTTCGACTAGGCGAAAATGTTGTCTGATAGCTTGAGCAGTTGGGTCACTGAGTATCGGGCACAAAAAGAGAACGGAAAGGCGTCTTCATTTTTCATGTCTGCATACATTATGGATGCCGTGTGTTTTTTAACACCATTTCCCTTAATGAGCTGGAGTTGGACCCTAGCAGAAGACGAGCCTATCCACGTTTATCATGCAAAATTGTGGGAAAACAAAGTGGAAAATTTCGTGTATGAAATCTTCAACTGGGTGATGGTGCCTCTGCATGTCACTATTTTCGGCCACCCACCACCTAGGATATCGAACAATATAGTGAAAAATATGAGCAGCATAGCCGACTGGTATGTAGAAGCTGAATTTTCATATCTCAGAGTTTTCGGGGCTTTGGTTCCCCCGCATGCATTGCCATTTTTCATTCCCGACAAGTTGGCTTGCCATGAGGTTGCTAGGCAAATAGTAATCGGTGGTATAAGAAAAGAGCTTAAGGGATACTCAAAGAAGGTATGGCCACCTTTTCCTGTTCATTTAAATTCTTATTCTTTATTATATTTTGGGCATGCCAAAGCTGAGGCAACAGCCCTGGAAGACCTAAATTTGGTCCTCATTGAATACAAGAAGCACGATTCGCAAAGGGTCATGGGCAATCATTTGGCCAGTTGCGGGCTCAAGATATTTGAGCATGAGAATTCACCCTCAGATGACATTTTCCGAGGCACAAGGTCCTATGCCAAGATTCTAACTCGGATACAAACCTTGGCACCCGAAGAAAGAGCCAATGTTTTGAAGTTCCAGGAACATCGACGCAATTGTCTTCTTGCAGTGTTGCAGGGTGAGAGTCCGAGTACGGTGGAGGCGAAACAGAGAGATGTCGAAGGATCTAAGGATGTGACTCCCGATCAAGAAAAACATCAGGATGAGGGAGAGTAAACTAAGAGTCTGAAAGANACTCCCGATCAAGAAAAACACCAGGATGAGGGAGAGTAAACTAAGAGTCTGAAAGAAGAGATAAAGACTCCCGAACCGTCAAAGAAGAAGAGTCCAGTTACTACTCTGGGAAAATCAGCGAAGCAGATCGAAGAACTTATCACATTAGTTACCCCCTTGCAGTCGACTTAGGGAAATATTGATGTAGGATGGATATTCAATGAAGAGTTGAGGCCTATAAGGGTAGAAGAACTCCCTCCGAATGAGTTTTTCTTCGATAAGAAGAGAAAGGAAGTGGTAAAGAGGGAATTCTATCAGGAAGGAGAGTCAAAAGCAAAGAAATACAAAGTCATAACTGATGGGAAGGACAAGAAGAATGAACAATTCACAATTGAAATAGCAAGTACATTAGGAGCATATGCCTCGGTGAACCAATTCTCAGTCGGGCTTTTGAAAAACCAGCTTAAACGAAAAAATCACCTCATCAAGACCCTTGAAGCCAGACTAGCCACAACAACATAAACTGCCAAAGACCAGGCGAGTGTAGGAATAGAGCAGGCCAGGTTGGCCGATAAAAATGAGATAGAGCTACTCAAGACTAAGCTCTAGCAAGCACATATGGTGGTCCGAGATGGTCATATGAAAGCGATCTAGCAAAGAGATTTGATCCAATAGCTGCAGGCTAGGGTGGAAATCGTCGAAAGCAAAGTGATAGATATCGAGATGTTTCAGTCCCAGGCGATGGAGATTCGGGACAGAGTCTCTATGGCCCAACGAAATTTACTCGGCAAGGTAGGGGAGATTCAGGACAATTTCTTGTTGGTTAATCAAGTTTTGGAGAACTTATCTTCCAGAGAAAGGGAAGCTGGAGCAGCATGGGTCACCTTCCAAGAGGTTGTGATAGCCACAAACAACAGGGGTTCGGGAAGTACTTCCAGGTTCACCATTTCGAAGAAAACCAGAGGAAACATTTTGTTCAAAGAATGGGAGCACGACATCGTGGAAGGCAAGATGCAAGCCAAAAGGGTAACGAATTCCTTAGAAGAGGCCTTTAGTTCTATAGATGGAAATCTGCTAGGCATTGATAGCGGAGGTAATGTCGAGGCGTTGATGCAAATGAATATGGAAAAAATCTCACTTGATCTAAAGGAAAAAGAGGAAAGAGATTCAACCGAGATCTCTCAAGTGACTATGGTGTACATAGTCCAAATAGACAAATGTATGATTAAACCAAGTGCACAATTATGCGCTATCGACATCATAGATGAACATATGGAAGACAGGATGCTGCAGTTAGCCCAAGAATGTTACTTTTTTGAATCCAGCTGTCAAGAAGAACCGTCGAGGCTGATATCTGAGCTGGTTGAAAGATGTGTCACCTGTACTGAGCACGCGCGAGGAAAAATGTTTGGCACCAAGTGAAGGCAGAGAAGAAGAAATGGAGCAATTGCTGTCCTCCCTATCATGACCGAAATTTTGTAACGATTGAGATTATATCTTATTTGTAAAACTGTATAAATACACCACAGAAAGAAAAGAAAAAGGCTGGACCTTTTTGTGTCAATTGTAACAAAGTTTTTACATTTTGAGAGTTAATACAAAGAAAATCTGAAGATTCTCAATTCCATCACGACTGTGTTATGAGTTTGTTTTCTTGTATCTCATATTTTCGTTTCATTTCATATTCATAACTGATGAATGCTTCGTTATAATTTAGTACGACCACTACTATAGCGAATGAATTTTGGTTTTCTGTAATTGTTTACTATTTTTTCTCTGTACCAGCTATTAGCAGGTGTAAGACCAGTCAACACTTTCAGAATTCTACATACATTTTATGCTACATCGGGTTATTTCCTTACAGTTTTCCTCTTCTGTTTATACGTGAGATTCTCCCTTGATAGGAGCCTTACACCATAGACAGCTAAATGTTTTTCTCCCACCTCATACCTTTTATTAAGATATAACTCAGTTACAGAAAAGAGCCTTTGATTTGCACCCCATTTTATTTTCGAAATCATAAATTCTCTTTTATACGACCAAATTGAAACATCGCTTAATTTGTCTCTGAAGTTTTTCTTAGTTTACTATTCCTCCATGACTGCCCCTGTACCAACACAGCCCAATATCGAACCCAGATTATCAAATCAAACGCACATTGCCTTAAACCTTTTCGATACTATTCTTAAAATAGCTACTACCTGGATTGAACTTGAACATTCATGGGTAGTGATTGAACATGATATAACCATCCAGGAACAGTTGGAAGCTAGACAACGCCAATGTAGAAATCTTTCCTAGCTTCCTTTTCCAAAGGTTGACGTTTCTCTCTTCTCCACCCTTTACCCACTTTCGGATGCCTAGACATTGTACTTCTAAGCCTTAAGTATAGACTCTGGAACAACAATGGGTAAAGAATAGATATTATGTAACTTATCCCAAATTTCTTTAGCTAATGAACATTTACCCACTCTGTCCTTTACTGAATCATATAGTCCTTCCAAAATGAAATCCATTGCAATTTTGTTATTTCGTTTCATTTAGTTCTTTGTTGTAGTCTTTTGTTAGGGACCTAACCCCTCATGTAAGTAGAATAATATATTTCCATGTAATAAAGGTCAATATTAATAAGGCCTAGAAATAAGGAAGAATAAGTCCAATGTAATAAAACCTAATAGAAGCTTCCACTTCTAGAAGGATCTTCCTCTAGATGGTTCTTTTGATAGACATATTTAGTATAAATAGGAGTTGAGGGTATGAGAACTTTTGTCTTGGATATTATTTTAATAGAGCTCTTCTCTACTGGAGGTTTCCCCCTTGAAGAGGCAAGTGAACGTTTCTCTCAGTAATCAAAGTGCTCTTTCTAGTGTTATTCTGGTATCGTTTTGGTATTATTGTGGTGTTGTTATGGTTATATTGTTGTTCATTTTCCTTTTCTAGCTATTTATTTCTATTTTTCATACTTTTTTATATCTAGGACATTACATATTTTCCCTTTTTGAACTATCATATCTTGTAACAACTGATTTCCAAATATCATACCTCTGTGCCTAGAAAAATACTTTCGTCCTTCCGCTCTATATCTCATACTTTAAACCATTTTGACCATTAAATAGTGGTAATCCATTCTCATAATAATCCATGATCTTTGTCCAGTGGTTAAACTATTTCTTAAAGGATCCTACTCTGATACCAATTGTTGGATTAATGAGAGGGGGGGTGAATCAATAATGAGAAATTATACCAATTATTGATCCTTTAAACCACAAAGTATACTCTTTTACTTATTCAACCATGTTCATCTATTCATCATCAATATCTTACTATATCATAAGAATTAACATTCATCAATGCATAATTAGCAATAACAAACACATCCACATAATGCACAGTACACCAATATATACGTGGAAACCCAATGCAGGAGAAAACCATGGAAATCCTTTCTTATATGTCAAGGATTACATTCAAGGAAACACCAACTTCCTTTTTTTTCCAGCTGCAACTGGAAGGAGGCTCCGACCCCCTATTTTTAGGATACAACTTGAGGGAATCTCTAGCTCCCTAATTCTCTGGCTACAACCAGAAGGAGGCTACAACCCCCTATGTTCTCCGGCTACAACCGGAAGGTGGCTAAAACCACCTATCCTTTTCCCATCCAATCGCATTGAAATATAAGTAGAATGATGGGACCAATGTCAGACTTTCACTGTGAGATATACTGATGTAAACCTGTACCAATCTATGCAACTGACCTGTAATCAACCAGTGCCATTGTCTTGTAACCAACTTGTACCTGTGCCTTTCCTGTACCAACAAAACTAAATACACCAACAACATGTACCAATACTATCCTTAATATATCATATCTGATAACATAGATCTCATACCCAAAATCACAAGAGTATCACTCAAACCATGTGCCAACAATGCACATCAATCATGTACAATAACCATGTACATCAACACTATACAAAGATAACCAACAACATGTATCAATCATGTATCAACAAAAAAACAAACTATGCCTCAACAATATGTATCGATATCACCATGTACTTTAAGTATGTATCTCATCCATGTACCCAATCATATACCTCTACCATACACCAATAACATACACCAAGATAACCAACAAGATACCTCTAGAAATGTACCACACTCTCCATAAATAAAATACCATAAATCCTAACATCAACCATGTGCCAGAACCTCACTGGTATACAACCTCTATCTATACCAATAACTTCAGCAACATGCCTCAACCAAAATCCCTCAAACATGAACCAATACTAGTACAGTTCAGTAGATCTGCCTCAGATGAACTCTACAACAAGCCCTAAACTTCCAAGAGGGAATCCAACTGATTTACAAGGAAAACCCTCAACCAGATTCATAAATCCAACACTACACATATGAAAACCATACCTTTTTTCTTCTTATAGCGTTCTACTGCCGTAGTTTTGTTTTCCCAATTATGCTGCTACGATTTTTCTGTCACACTTTTTATGCTGCGATTTTTCTACCACACTTTTTCTTCCATGGTTTTTCTATCGCAGTTTTTCTGCCGCGATTTTTATGCCGCACTTTTCTTGTCGCGATTTTTATGCCACACTTTTCCTGCCATGATTTTTTTTCCTCACTTTTTTCTGCCACTATTTTTCTACCGCAATTTTTCTACTGCACTTTTTTTTCCACACTTTTTTTGCCACACTTTTCTCTATCTATAATACCTTCCTAAATAACCTTTCACAAAATAGATATTCAATGATATTCAATAGGTTCTAATGGGAGAGACTTTCTCTCTTATTTATACTTCCATGTAGCATCCTCAAGGGGTTACCTTCTAACCAACTTAACCCACTTTCCTTATTTTAGGGATAACCCACTTCTACCCACTTTGTCCACTTAACTTAACCACTTTCCAAAAATAGTGAGTTCTCCACTCCTAGTTGCAACTAACTTTATTATTTAATTTATTTATTTTGCAACCACTTTGACTTATCCATAAATAGTAAACTCACCACTTCTTGTTGCAACCACTTTATTATTTAAATAATTTCTCTTTGCAACCACTTTGACTACTTTGTTATTTAAATAATTTATCTTTACTCACAACTTCTTGTTGCAACTAACTTTTGTATAATTAGTGAATTCAAAACTTCTTTTCCCTTAACTAACTTCTTGTTGTTTCAACCACTTTATTATTTAATTAATTTCTTGGTCAACCACTTTGACTATTCATTCTTCTCATCACAACTACTTTACCATAATTACCAAACTCACAACTTCTCGTTGCAACTAATTTATTTTTAATTATTTTCTTAATGGAACAACTATACCCATGATTAATTCCTAGTTACCATCAATTTGACTAGTACACTTCTTCTAGGAGCTTCTTTTGAAATATTGTAACTTTGAAGAATATTCTATTATATTTAAGTTATTATCTTATAGATCAAATCCCCTTTTGTGGATTGATCATGTCAAGTCTTGTATAAGACAAAATCCCATTTTTTGGATTTGTCAAACCATAGTTACATGGTGATGTTTTAAAAGTCGCCCCTCTGTGATTTAATAAAGTGGTTTTAACCACTATTGAAGAAGTCGTCCCTACTTGATGAAGAGACATAACCCTAGTGCCTTCTCAACTAGTATTTATAAGTGAGGAGGGTACCTTATTTGTTCACTCACTCACTCACACTTCTAGTGCACATGTTTTGAAGGTAGTTGCAGTTGCAAGAAGAAGGAGAGAGAGGCGCATGCTCAATCCTAGTATTTTCTTGGTGGTTTTATCTTAAGTCTTGTCATTGTATTGGCAATCTATTATTGAGGATGTTTTTGCTGGGTTTTCTCCCCCATGAGGGTTTCCCAGGGTAAAATGATGTGTACATTGTGATTGCGTTTCTTTCAGCGATCCTACTTTTTATGTTATTCTCTAGTAAATTGAAAAGAACTTAATAAGATATCTAAATTTAATATGGTATAAAAGATTGACTGAATAGAGCACCTTTCACTGGGTATCCAAAAACATCATTGTTGTCATACAAGAATATTAGG
>JASDQU010739859.1:26985-38891 GCA_032191745.1 Picea mariana
TAATGATTTTCATAATTACATATACAAAAATCAGGCTTATAGCCTTAGCATCCTAGGCTCTCTAGCCTAATAATCACATAAGCCTCCTAGCTTATTATAGCTTGGCTCACCAGCCTAACAAACATGTTTACAATTCATAATTACAACTGGGGATCTACCGAGGGATATTACAACCAGGAAACCGGAAGTACCAAAAAACCAGGAAACCAGAACCAGTACCAGAAGTACGAGTCTAGAATTCCACTGGTCCAGTTTGAAGGCAAATTTGGATTTTCTGAAATCTAATTGCACCATGCTACTCGCCTCAACCAAGTGCACCTCATGGTAAGTTCAAAATTAAATTCTGAGCATTTTCAAATTTTGGTCATTTTCCTAGCTCCACGTAAAGATGTCTGGAAGCACTAAGCTTGTTGACAAGCTAGAAGGTGTGGAAAACTTTTGTGCTTGGAAGTATAGGATTGCACTCATTCTTGAAGAGAATGACCTAGCAAGATTCATTAAAGAAGATGTACCAGAACCTACCGATGTTGCATCTAAATCAAAACACCAAAAGGACATAGTTAGAGCCAAAATAATCATTGCAGATTCTATTAAAGATTACTTGATTCCTCAAGTGGCTTCAAAGAAGACTCCAAAATAAATGTTTGATGCCCTAACTAGGATGTATGAAGGAAAGAACATCAACCGAAAAATGAATCTAAGAACTCAACTCAAAAGTACAAGGTTGCAGAAAGGAGAAACAATTCACGAGTATTTCTCTAGAATATCACAATTCATGGAACAACTAGAAGCAATTGGTGATACTCTATATGAAGATGAACTCATAATGACATCTCTTAATGGCCTCATAATACCTTGGGATGCATTCATCCAAACTATTTGTGCCAGAAAGGAGAAACTACACTTTGACTGTCTTTGGGAAGAATGCGTTCAAGAAGAAGCAAGAGTAGCTAACCAATAAGCAATACTAGCAAGAGATGAATATTAAGACCTAACTACTCATACTAAAGGAGGAAGGAAGAGGTCTTACTTCTAGAAAGAAACTCATCAACATAAGGAGTCTCACCCCCCAAACAAATTCATACATAAATAATCTCACCCTCCAAGGAGATTCGAGAAGTTTCAGAAAGGTCAAAGAAGAGAAAAAGATTTATCATCCTACCAATGTTACCATTGTGAAAAGTGTTAGAAAAACAGGACTGTGGAGAAATAAAATAAAACAAATGCAGAAACAAAACATAGAAGATACACAATACAAGAGAGACACATATTTACGTGGTTCACCTAGTGTGGGCTACATCCACCAGAGAAATTGCCAGATCCTTTCTTTATTATTATCCAACAAAATGAAGGGATACAACCTACACCAAAACCTAATGTAACTTCCTCTTCTTTCTCTCACAGTCTCCTCTCTCAGAATACAATACTCGCCAACATACCTAGCCGTAATAAATTTCCCTCATAAAAGAGGGTTGCCTTCTAGCGCAAAAAACCCTAACATAATCTCTATCGTTAGATATGCGACCTTATAATGAACGGTCCAGATTTACAATGAAATTACAATATACTTTTACAAGGCAATTTTTGCTTTGGGGGCTTCTCCCCCGAACTCCCGCTTGGGGCCCGCTTGCCCCCAGACACCCCAGCCGAGGGGATATCCCCCCCGGACCCCACAGAGGGGGTACCCCCCTCTGCACTCCCCCGCGTGGAAGAGTGTACATACTTATGGGGTGTAAATACTTCATGGGGTATAAACACGACTGAAAGTAAAAGACCTCTAAATCAGGAAGATAATCAGGCTCCACAACCAACAAAAAGATGGGACATATTGCTAAGAATTGTCCAACTAGAAGAGAAACAAGAGGCACCATGCCCACATAGTTGAAGATGAAGAGCCACCCATAAAGATGATAAAATAACAGATTGAAGACTATGTCTTAATCTCCGCCCTCTCATGATTAGTGTCACCCGGTGAGGACACTTGGCTCATAGATAGTGGTGCTTCCAAGAACATGACAGGTCAAAGAGACATTCTCTCTTTCCTTACAAAAAAGAACTTTCCCCAGAAAGTTACACTTGGAGATGATTATCAGTACCCCATCAAAGGAGTAGGAGAATCAATTACAAACTTGATTCAGGAATCCCAATGAAGATGAAGGATGTACTATATGTACCAGGTTTGAAAAAGAACTTGCTTTCTATATCAGATTTAGATAAGAAAGGCCTTAGAGTTGCTTTCATAGATGGAGAAGTTCTTATGTGGCCCAAAGTTAAAACCATGGAAGAAGCAATTGTTATTGGAAAAGAAGAAGGTGGCTTGTATAAGCTAAAAGGTCACTCAGAAGCAACCTTGACTCTTCCATTGATAATCCCTGTGAACTTTGGCATAGAATACTAGCTCACATTAACTACAAGGCATTAACATATGTAAGCAAGGCAGTCACAGGTCTACCAAAGTTCAAGGTTGACCATGAAGGTGTGTGAAACAGATGTGCACAAGGAAAGAACATCAAGAACCCTTTCCCGAAGAGAGACAATAAAGAAGAAAGAGTCTTAGAGCTCATTCACTCAGATGTATGTGGCTCAATGCCATCAACCTCCATCAGTGGGTATGTATACTATGTATCGTTTATTGATGATTATTCTCGCAAAACTTGGGTTTACTTTTTGAAATTAAAAGATTAAGTGTTTGGTAAATCCGAGAAATTTAAAGCCTTGATAGAGAATATCTATGAAAGAAATATGAAGATACTCAGGTCAGATAATGGAGGAGAATGCACCTCAAAAGAGTTCGTAAAATTTTGTAAAGATGTTGGGATCAAGAGGGAGCTCACCACTCCCTACAATCCTCAACAAAATGGTGTAGCAGAAAAAAAGAACAGAACTATAATGGAAGCATTGAAGACTATGATCCATGATCAAGATCTTCCAATGCACTTATGGGAAGAAGCAAGAAGAACAACAATGTATGTATAGAACATATTGTCCCATAGTGCACTTGGGTTCAAGACCCTTGAAGATATGTTTTCTGTAAAGAAGCCAGAAGTAATCCATCTCAAGATATTTGGTTGTCTCGTATTTGTACATGTTTCAAAAGAGAAGAGAACCAAGTTGGACCTTTCAGGAAGGAAGGGAATATTTGTTGGATACCGTGAGGTCTCCTAGGACTTCAGAATATACATACTAGGTTACCATCATATTGAGATCAGCAGAGATGTAACCTTTGATGAAGATGCAACACTCAATAAATCAAGAAGATGCTAGCTTGAATAAGTATATGAAGAAGAACATGTGGCTCCCAGAGTTGGAGAACCAGTGAGTAAAGTCATAACTTCCCCTAATGAGGAGATTCTAGAAGATCATGACATAATAGAATCTCAAGAACCTCCCCAGATGACGATCTCCCACATGAGAAAGACAGCCTGGGCAAGAGAAATTATTCAATATGGAGAGAAGTATGGTGCCCCTGAAGGAACCATGAGACAAGTCAAGAAACCCAAGCCATTCTCCAGTTATATGGCTTTGATGTGTCATCTCTTAGAGAAGGATCCTACTTGCTTTAAAGAATCCATTCAGAAGAAATAATGGGTAGATGCCATAAAAAAATAATACCAATCCATTATAAACAATGATGTATGGGAAATGGTTCCCAGACCGAAGAGCAAGGATGTGGTATCTTCTAAATGGCTATACAAGATAAAACATGTCACTGATGGAAGTATTGAGAAATATAAAGCAAGGTTTGTTTCTCGTGGATTTTCTCAAAAGGAAGGCATTGACTATGAAGAGATGTTTTCTCTTGTAGCCATATACACTTCAATCATAACCATCATAGCCCTTGTAGCTAAGATGAAGTGGAAGTTACACCAGATGGACGTGAAAACAACTTTCTTAAATGGTGTCATTGAAGAAGAAGTGTATATAGAATAACCTCAACTATTTGAAGTAGAAGACATGAAGACTCATGTATGCAGATTGAAGAAGGCTCTGTATGGATTGAAACAAGCTCCTAGAGCTTGGTATGGAAGAAATGACAGTTTTCTGATGAGCTTGGGCTTTGACAAGAGTAAAGAATATTCTAACCTTTACTTCAAGGTTATGAATGATGAGCCTATTATATTGTTGTTGTATGTGGATGACTTATTTCTATCTGGAGAAGAAAAACTCATCATTGNGAAGAGGTTTGATATGTTGGAGTGAAAATCCATGAATACACCCATGGAAACAATGTTGAAGCTCCTGGTTGACACTTCGTCAGAATTGATTGATGCTATGCTGTACAGACAGACCATTGGATCGTTGATGTATCTGACGAACACCAGGCCAGATACATGTTTTGATGTGAACACCTTGAGTCAATTTCTGGTAGACCCCAGACATGTTCACATGGTTGCTGCAAAACACGTGATGAGGTACCTTAAGGGTACATTATATTTTGGTCTCAGTTATAATGGAGATCATGACTTCAGACTGATTGGTTATACCGATTCATATTGGGTTGGAAGTGTCTCTGACAGAAAGATCACTTCAGGATGTTGTTTCAGTCTGGGGTCAGCCATGATCTCATGGCAGAGTAGGAAGAAATCAATTATTGCTCTCAGCATGATAGAAGCATAATACATTGTTGCATGTTCCTCCATTTGTGAAGCCATATGGATTTGGAATTTGTTGACAGGTCTATTCAATCTGGAGATGGAAGCAACCACGATTCTATGTGATTACCATAGTTGTATAAAGATGACAGAGAAACCTGTCTTCCATGACAATTCAAAACACATAGAAATCCGATATCATTACATCCTTGATATGGTGCAGAGAGGAGCCATAAAGCTCCAGTATGTTAGCACGGATGAACAAGTTGCAGATGTGTTGACCAAGCCTCTATATTGTGTAAAGTTTGATCACTTTCGAGATAATATTGGTGTAGTCCAAAAGGACCTCCATTGAAAGGGGGAGTAGTTTTGATTCCAGCCTTGTGATGAATATTTCCAGCTTCGTGCTGATGTTGTTGTGATGCTAGCCTTATGCTGAAGATTTTCAACTTTGTGCTGATGTTGTTGTGATTCTAGCCTCGTGCTGAATATTTCCAACTTCGTGTTGAATATTTCCATCTTCGTGTTGATGTTGTTGTGATGCCAGCCTCGTGCTGAAGATTTCCAGCTTCATGTTGATGTTGTTGAGATGCCAGCTTCATGCTGAAGATTTCTAGCTTCGTGCTGATGTTGCTGAGATGCCAGCTTCGTGCTCAATATTTCTAGCCTAGTGATGATGTTGATGATGCTCCAACCTTTGTGTTGTGATGTTGTTGTTTTTGATGTTGTATCATCCTTGTGTTGTTATTGATGATGATGATGTATTAGTGTTATACTAATCCATGTTGATGCAGATGATGATGATGCCATTTTATCTCCCTGCCGTGGATGATGATATTGATGATGAGAAAAACTTCCGATGATTTATAGATATGCCAGTTAGTGTTCTAGATGTTGTTGATGTTGTTTCCCTCTCTCTCTCATGATGATGTTGTAGAATACCCTTGTTGTTAAGGGGGAGTGTTGAAATATTGTAACTACAAAGAGTATTATATTTATTATTGAGTTATTATTCATTAGATCAATCCCTNGGATTGATCATGTCGGGCATTGTAATTGACCAAATCCCCTTTTTTGGATTGTTCAAACCCTAAATATAATATGAAAATTGAGAATTCGGCCCCCAGGCTAATTAGAGTGGTTTTAACCACTAAGAAGACAAGTCGGCCTTGCCCAGTGAAGAGACACATTTTTAGCGCCTGCCAGCTTGTATAAATAAAGGATGCCAATGCCTCATTATCTCACTCAGTCATTCTCTCACCCAGTGCACAAGTTTGATAGCTGCAGTTGGGAGAAGAAGGAAGATAGAGGCACATTACTCAGTGTTGGATATTCTCTAGTGTTTTGGTTTATTGTCTTGGCATTGTATTGACTATCTATATTAAGGAAGTTTTGTTGGTTTTTCTCCCCCATGAGGGTTTCCCGGGATAAATACTATGTATCTTGTGATTTTGTTTCTCTCAGTGATCCTACCTATGCTATGGTTATCTAGTAAATTGAAAAGAAAACTAATAATAGCTTAAAGCCTAACACACATTCCTCTTCACATGATCCCAATCCCCCCACATCTGGAATCTCCTAGATGTTTCAAACTTCTTTCCCTCATCCCTCCCCCATCCACTCTACATTACAATAGGCTCAACTAAACTTCATCCCGACCCAAACATCGACATTGACATATGTATCACAAGTTGTCCCAACCATATTACGACCACCTTCAAGAACCCAAACTTCTACACCCCCACTAGGGGGAAACATTTATTTACCTTGCTTTTTTTAGGAGACGATCCCAACCTTTTCATAAAACAACCTTCGATGGGAGGATTTCCTCCCCAGGGAAGTCAACTAATGGTTTTAGGGAAACAAACATCTACGATCCAACCTTTCACTGGGGGACAACCCATGTACTCAGGGAAAATATCCGTTCAACATTCAGTTGGGGGGAAACCCTCAAATTTTGAATCATTTTCAACAGGGGCATACCCTCCCATCGAGGGCCAACATTTATTTGACTGGGAAAAACCACCCACTAGGGAGGAACCCCAACCACAGGGCCATACTCACTATGGGGGAAACAATCAACTGGGGGGAAACCCCCAACTACCAGACAACAACCAACGTGGGGTGAAACTATTCCTTCTACCACCAGCCTACTATTTGGTTACCATTACCCAATAATAGAAAATATTGTATGGAACCAACATCAACAACCCATCAACCTTGCCATCACCACTCAACCAAGAGGAGGACCACCCTATCATGGTAGACATCCCGGTGGACCACCCTATCGTGGTAGACCTCCCGGTGGACCACCCCACGGTGGGGGACCACCCTATGGCGGTGGACCTCCCCATGGAGTAGGACCCCTCGAGGGACCACCCTATGGTAGTGGACCTTCTGGAGGACCCCCTAGAGGACCACCCTATGGAGGAGAACCCCCTGGGGGACCACCCTATACCCCTCGGAGGACCACCCTATGGAGGAGGACCTCCATAACAACCACCTCACAGAGGAGGACCATATCACCAACCTCCATAGGTAAACACACAACTCTTGTTCTTTGCCATTTCAAATTTTCCAGATCTTTCACGATTGACTAATGACCCCATAGGCCATTCCACCTCCCCCCCCCCATTCCTGCCAAACTTCCATCTGATATTCTGAAATTCGACGGAAAACTTGGAGAAGATCCAAATAATCACATGATTACTTTCCATCTATGGTGTTCTTCAAATTCTTTGATGGACGATTCTATTTGATTACGACTTTTACAATGAACCCTTACATGATCAACAACTAAATGGTATATAGAATTGCTGCGTAATTCTTTTGACGACTTTAATTCCCTTTCCATGGAATTTTTTACACACTTTCAATTACCTATCCGCTATGAGACTGGTGCTGATCTCTTAACCATGTTATGCCAATCAACTTCCACCCACATTTCAGATCACATTCATGAATGGACGTGTCGACGACGATTAATCAAAGCCACAATCCTGGATCAATTATTAGTTGATTGGTTCAAAAAGTATCTTTTACCACCTATAGCTCGATATGTCTCCATGGGAGGCATTGTCACCTAGGCAAAATCCATTATTCGATCCTAGTATTTAGATTTGGTATACTCTCAATTTGGCACGTTATACGACCTAATTTCTAATGCTCCTCAGTCGTCGAATGATGAAACCAAACCCACACTTGGACCCCATGTCGATGGTATGATCGATCATGTTTTCACATATACAAACAATCATATGACTAGGAAACATATCCAATTGACTAAATCTACCAATCCTAACTCATATGTCCATGCCAACACTCCAAGTAAGCCCCCTACCCAAACCTCTGAGGTTAATACGGTGAAATCAACCATGCCCAAAAACTCGTAGCAATATAAAGGCAAAAAGAAGGGAAATAATAATAAGAAAAAGAATAACTCTTTTGAGAAGCCGAGCCCCAAAACCCAAGAAAACAATGCTAAGGGTAAAAGAAAACGAAATGCTAAATATCCCTACATGATTTGTAAAGAGGATCATTTCACTAAAGATTGTCCTCGTGTCGTTGAAATTCATCAATATATAAAGTGAGGTACATCCTCTTCTACACCTACAATTTTAACAAATCCTTTCCCCCCAACAACAACAACTCGTCGTGCAAACACAAGCAACAACAACTCGTCATGCAAACACAAGCACCCCCACCAGGGGGCAACCCCGAGTCCCCATCAGTGAATATCTTGATGGTTAAATCTGCGGCCATATCTACTAGAGCCAAGAATTACGATTCTCCAAAAGGACATTCTTTACCCAAGGATCCCCCCTCAACTATCCCACCCAATGGCCCTCTCATAATAGAGAAGCCAACTATCTAACCTTCCTTACACCCTCCAAAGGGAGTACTTTGTCGAACTACACACAATCCTAATGCTCAGGCAGCCTGACACTGTAGTATAGTAGAAGATATTCCCAAGCCCTTTGTGCCATGTCGATTCTCAAAGTACTGTAGTCCTACCCTACATAACATAAAGCATTATTATTGGCCATTGGTGGAATTTACCCTATAGAATCCAATGTGAATTCATTTGACACGAATTGCAATGAATCATGCCTATCACACCAATTAGCATTACAAATCATTGTCTGATCTCTCAATAAAAAAAAAATTGAATAGTGTTTGATGAAGGCACTACAACATGCATCATGTCCTTGACATGTTGGAAATATTTTGGTTCTCCCCAACTTACCACATCAAAAACCATCCTTATATCTTTTGACGAACATTTTTTCAAACCCCACGAATTTCTCCCCTCGCTACCAGTTAAACTTGTGGGAAAAATGATTTCAGTAGAAGTTGAGGTGATCAACACTAGACTTGACTATAATTTTCTTTAGGTCGCACCTGGATTTACTCCATGAAGGTTTTCACGTCTAGTGTCTTTCGACTTGTTAAATTTTCCCACCAAGGGAATATCATCATTGTAGACCAACTAGACCTTTGTACACCAGATGTGTGAATCAATCCTAATGCAAATCTCCCTTTTGTAGGAGAGTCTTCTTTGGGATGTGAAAGCATAAGGGTATACCTTTATCCATCCTTAATGGGGAATTTTCCCCTCCCCCCACAGACATAACCCCAACCATCTTCATCAATATGATCATCGCGGTTACTGGTACACCCATCGGTTACAAAGACCCCTAGGTAATCCCTCACCCATATGATATAGAATATTATGGAGACACCATGCCACTATCACCAATAGAGTTGGCACACCTAGTGATACAATCTAGAGGAGAATATTTTGATTCTAATTCTCGTCTCCTAGTGGATGAGGAACTAGATCAGATTTCCTCTCCCTATTGGGCTACCCAAACTTCAATGTCCCACGACTTTCTCAACATCATCCTTCCTTTAGACAAAGCCATTATGGAAGTCATGACTTTACAAGATAAACCTTGGGAGGATTCTCATCATCAATCCTCCTTCCTTCCCTTTGGAGAGAAGAAAGAAAACCAAATACAAACCCTCATTTTGATAGATATTCAAGATCCATCTCTTTTACCTTCCACATCGTATCCTATTTTGTTTGAAGGCAATTTGGGAAACATTTACAAAACTATTTCCATTGATATTTCAGTTAAAACTAGGGTGGTGGAAAACATACAGAGAGGCGCAGATTGTTCCCCTAAAGAAATTGAAGCTTATACTTCCATATTCAAAGAATTATGTGACATATTCACCTGGTCCTATGAAGAGATGCCAAGAATCGACCCACAGATCGTTATCCATGAAATTAAAACTTACCCTGGAGCCTATCCATTTCGACAACGACTTTGCCCACTTCATCCAAGGAAAGTTGCAACAATTAAGGAAGAGGTTCAAAAATTATTGAATGTTGGTTTTATTTATTCTGCACCCCTAGCTGAATGGGTGTTCAACATCGTACCAGTTAACAAAAAGTATGTCACCATCCGAGCATGTGTTGATTATAGGGATCTCAAAAAGGCCTATCCTAAAGACAATTTCCCTACCCCTTTCATCGATCAAAACATTGATGATCATGTCGAATGTGAAGTCTTCTCATTTATGGATGGATTCTCGAGCTATAATAAAATTGAAATTACTTTGGAGGACCAACACAAAATCACCTTTATCTTCCCATGGGGAACTTTCGCATATCGAAAGTTACCATTTGGTCTTAAAAACGCTGGTGCAACATTCTAGCAGGCCATGTCTTATGCCTTCCATGAAATTAAATATATATTACAACGTTACTTTGATGATCTCCCTACTTGGTCTCCTAATAGATCCAATCACGTAGATCACCCACGCCAAATCTTTGTACACAGTCAATATTACAACATTCGCTTGAGTCCACAGAAATGCATGTTTGTCATGGATTCTGGTCATTTACTTGGTTTCATTGTATCCAGGTTTGGGATCAGAGTTAATCCACTTAAAGTCAAGGCAATCATCGACTTTCCCCCTCCCACCTTCATAATCCAACTTCAAAGTTTGCAAGGGAAATAAAACTTCCTTAGACGCTTCGTTGCCAATTATGCTGAAATCACCAAGGTTTCTGTTGGCGACAGAAGTCACTCCTGGATTGCTTGCAGGAGCAGAGCCTGACGCCCATCAGTTTAATGTCACGATTTGTTTTAAAGAGGTGATCAAATGGAAGAAAACTCAGAACAGTCGTCTCAACTCAGAAACTAGGCCAGGCATGCATAAACGAGTGAGGTCTTGATAAACTTCAAACAATGAGTTGCAGTAAAGGGTGAGTAGGGGGAAGAATTTCATGAGAAGGGTGAAAGGGTCTGCTATAGGCATCAAGCTTCTAACAGACTCTGAGAGCAGGCATCTGAAAACAAGATCTTCTTACTTCCAAATGCGGGAAACCAGAGAAAACAACAATGCAACAATAAATCATTTATCATAACACAACTGCGTTAATTCATACAAAGCATTCGATCATGAACTCTCCAGCCAAAGATGAAACATAGATGGAAAAGGAAAACTATTTGTCATAAAACAAGAAATCTCAAACAATGATACATAACCCAGAAAGCTAGAATGTTTACTGAAACTTTACAGTCGTGAGCTTAGCTCTACCATCGATAGATACAAAAATGGCGAAAACGACTTCATATACTCAGAACAACAACCACAACAAAATCAAGACACTGCATTGAAGGCTTTGCGTCTGCATGGCTTCTGACAGTCAACCTCTGAAAGATCGTGCAACTTATGTCAGAAACAATCCAACTCTTTGACAGTTCCAACGGTGAATCGGCGTGCCTTTAATTCATTGCTGTGCTCTCCCATTATGGCGGAGGTGATGTATAACCACCACCAACTGTTTCAATAACTGCTTCATCGAGATTGAGAATGGCTCGGCCAACTCAGCACTTTGGGATGTGGAACACTCCTCGCGCTGCCACATGGACTAACTGAATGGCTTGAAAGATGGATATGGAGGCCAGCGAGGAAGGCGAGGCTCAGCAACAGAGTGATGAGGTGTGGGAGAGGTGGTAGGTTGATGTGGAAAGAGATGGGACACATGGCTGGCGATGAATGGATTGGGAAAGGGACCATGTGGACCAAGAGAGGGGGAAGCGACAAATGTCAGAAGATGAGGAGAGGGTAGAAGGGCGCGAGCCTCATCACACGGCCAGGAGGAAGACAAGTTTACAAGCTGCCGTGATGGGAAGGAGGCCCACCTTGCTAAACACAGAGCCGCTGAGAATGACGGGGTCACGCGAGCGTCGTTGATCTGGGTGCTAAAATTTTAGCCGTCGAAAAGATGCACCCCCG
>JASDQU010739859.1:39106-51517 GCA_032191745.1 Picea mariana
ATGGGTGCATTAACACCCCGAACTTAGGACAAGTGGGTTTTTAACCCATTCCTTTGCATTCTAACCCCCTTACAAGAAATATCGCTAACAGTTTCATGTGGTTATTGAAAAAGGGTGTACCTTTTATTTGGGATGAATAGGCCCAATGATATTTTGATCATTTGAAGCAAGGTCTTACATACACACCATTACTCAAACCCCCAAATTGCAATAAATATTTCATCCTATACTTGGAAACTTCCTATACCACCATTGGAATGGTATTATTCCATATTGATGATCAACACAAAGAACATATTATTTATTATCTTAGTAAGGGCTTAGCTAGTGTCGAGCTTCGATATCCCTACATTGAGAAGTTGGCACTGGAAGCTGTTTACGCTGTCCAACATTTTCAGAATTATATTTTTCTTTGAACCACCGTTGTTGTCTTTGATGCGAACCTAATGCAATATTTTTTTTGACGCCAGATATTGGGGGGGAGATACTCTAAATGGATTGTCCTGTTAAAAGAATTTGATCTTGAATTTTCTACCCCCAAAATCCAAAAAATCCTTAATTTTCACAGAATTAATGATTGATCTTCCTCGAACCTTTGATGACTATGTGGTACAAGATTCGTTTCCTGTCGAATCTTTGTTTCTCATAGACTCGTCCGATCCTTGGTATGTAGACATATTGATTTATCTCTAGAACCAACACTTTCATCCCAATCTGTCTAAAGATGACCATCATCGTATACGCCACCAATCCCAAAACTATCTCATCATTGGTGATACCCTTTACCGTCATGGAGTATGTATTCTATTACACCAATGTGTCATCCATTTTGAAGCCAAATGAATCCTAAATGACTAGCACTCTGGAGCACGTGGTGGCCATTTTTTTGGGTTAGCCACTACCCAAAATATTTTAAGCACGAGATATTTTTGGCCCACAATTTTTAAAGATTGCATTAATATAGTACAAAAATGCCATCCCTTTCAAATATTTTCCAAAAAAATGTGCACTCCCCCCGCTCATTTATATCCAGTCATTGCAGTTGGCTCGTTCACTAAATGGGGCATCGATTTCATCACCTGTAAACCTCTTTCTGGCGTCGGTCATAATTACATTATTGTGGTTGTTGATTATTTCACAAAGTGGGCAGAAGCCATGCCTACATTTTCTAACGACGCCAAGACTGTCGCCTTATTTATATTCAATCATATCATCACACGTTTCGGTGTGCCTAGATCCATTGTGACCGACCATGGATCACACTTTTGCAACAACATGATGACAAAATTATCTACTCTGTTGCATTTTGACCAAGAACACTCATGTCCCTATTACCCTCAAGCAAATGGTCAAGTTGATTCCATCAATAAGGTACTCAAAACAATGCTCCAGAGAATGATCGAAAAACATAAAACCAATTGTAATTTAATGTTATTCCCAGCCTTGTCGGAATATCATACCTCTGCCAAAACTACCATTGGCTTCACCCCATTCCAACTTGTCTATGGTTTGGAGGTCGTTTTACCCATTGGATGTGAAATATCGTCCCTCAAACTAGTTGTCGAACTCCTTCCTGATACTTTCACCGAAGAAGAATAACTCCTATATTTATCCGGCCTTGATGAGTGACGTCGTGAAGCCATCATGGCCAATGAGTCTCATCAAAATCACATCAAACACCAATACGATAAAAAAATATGCCCTCGAACCTTCTCGGAAGGCGATTTAGTTTTGGTCTACGACCAAGACCACAACAAGTTAGGCGCATGTAAATTCAAACCTTTATGGCATGGCCCCTATATAATTACATGAGTTCTTAAAAAAGGATCCTATGAGATAGCTAACTATCAAGGCAACCCATTATCGAAGCCCCGCAACAGGCTCTACTTGAAAAAGCACTATGAATAATCCTTGCGTTATCTAGTGTTTTTGTACCATATGTATTATAGTGTGATATGGTTGATATTGTTTTCCTTTTGTGTGACATTCTTTGTCAACCTGCTTATCCTACTTAATGCTTGAAGTTGCAGATGTCATCATTTCCATCACCCTATTTTGGATATGCAGATGGAGCTAGTCGCACCTCTTGAAATATTGCTTCCGTTGCTTGGGTAATCATTTCCCCCACCGACTACATAGTAAGATTTGGGGGCATCTATCTCAGCCATACAATGAAAAATGTTGCAAAATACAGTGTCGTTATTGAACTTATGATTGAAGCATCTGCTTTGAGCATACGCCACTTGATAGTACACCTAGATTCTGAGCTCGTCGTTTCGCACCTCAATTCGACTTATTCTATTCAACATCCTATCATTTTTCTAAAATATTTAAGGGTACAACTCTTGGAATGATTATTTCATTTTATCTCTTATGAACATATACTAAGACAATTCAATTCTTTCGCTGACTCATTAACAAATTTCGTTTTGAATTGGAATCTTCTCCATTAAAAAGCATCACATTCAACATTCATTGTATAAAGCATTATACACATCATCCATCACATATACATAAGCATAAATAACAAAGCCATATGTCCATATATATATAAAAAGTGTGTCCAAAAAACATCCAAAACCAATATAACATAACAAAATTGGGGTGTCCGCCCATACATCCGCAAAACAAATATGCATCAAAATCCATCAAACTAAAAGGCACTAGTCATCACAAGGAGCCCTATAGTCATTATAGAAAATCACTTCTCTTGTGACATTCTGTAGAAGGCGCTTGAACCAGTTCCTCACACCCACTACATTCCTATGCATACGTAGAGGTATATCATCCATGTGTGGCACTGGAATCCCATCAGTCAAGCACTCAAGATATTCCTCGAGATATTGTAATAGCTTTGCATCGGCTCCTCTACCATGTTGTTCTCTTCCAACACCTATCTTCTCACCTCGCCTATACAATGGCGATATGTCCACCATATGTTATGGTGCACAATCTACACATAAAAAATCATTTGTTATGTTACACACAAAAACATTTATATATAACAAAATCACAAAAACATTAAAAATACTGTAAATTTATCTTTCTTACCAAAATCATCACTGAACCTTTCCCCCTTAGGGAGATCCATATCAATATCATCATGATAGTCAACACCATGATACGCATAACCATCCACCGCCACTATCTGTTGATCCCACCATCGGATTTTTTTTTTATCAAACTGAAATTGTGTTCCCCCCCCTGAGTTGGGACAACATATTTGTCCATTTCTTCATTGTTGAATCCTTGAACCCAACCACTGGCACTACATCCCATGGACATGATGTCATCACTTGCTCAAAGAAGAAAGATAACAATATGGATCCATATCCAAATTGTTTCTATCATCCCAACATGCATTGGTCAATTGCTCCTTCATATACGCTAGAACTGATGCACACTAATTGTACACCGTGGGAGATAAACTCATCACTACATAATCCACCTGGCTCCTTGGATCCAAGTGAGGAATAGTACTCCATGTCACTTGTGTAATGGTGAACAAGACAATGTGTAAGGTAAGTTGCATCACCTGACTAATTGGAAGATTATTGTTGCTCTTCTGCATCCTAGGGTGACAATAACGCGCCACATAATCATCTACTTGATATGTGCCTCCTCTTTTGACACCCACCAGAACTAATTTAGCGCCATCATGTTAGGAAGTACATATCTTCCATATCTAATGTCAATATCTAATCTCATACAACAAAGTGTTTCCTTTCCAGATCCCACATATTAACCAAGGTATGTAGCATAGTAGGTTGGACCCGCATGTTTTTACACAAGAAAAATTTCAACAACCCACAGTTTCGCAAAGCATCCAGAGTGGGAGGATCATCCATAGCAGCATTGTCATTCAATTCATGTTCATGTTCCCTCCACTCTAACATTGTGCCTACACCTGCCAAAGACACCACAACAATTTGTTAGAACCTAATAATCAAAGCAAATTCATAAAAAACTTTACAGAAATGGAAAAAATCCACTCGGTCACACCCCTCGTTGGTGGACAGAGTGACCATTCACGACCATATTTCTCAGTTGCACCCCTCTTTGGTGGACAGAGTGACTGGTCACAACCATTTTGGTTGGTCACTCCTCGAATTAATCCTGGGAGCGACTGGTCGCTCGTTCCTGCACAACATAGAGCAACCGAACTGTTCGGTCGCCCCCTGCAAGAAGCCTAGGAGCGGTTGTGCACTCTAAAAAAATTTGTGGCTTTCCACAACCAAAAAAATGAATGAAATGAAAAAATAAAACATGGGTTTTCTAAGTTGGGATCCGACCTCTTACCTAGTGAATGAAGGCTATAGGATCTGTGGCTCCAAGCTCCACAATTGTCGCTCCAAATTTTTGAAATAAAATGGCTCTCCAAGTTTTCACAAAGGTAAATAGTTAAAATGAGGTAAAAAATCTCTTTTTTACTCCATATGTGGCTTCATTTTAACCCTTTTCACACTAGAACTAGCTCATTTTCTTCATTGTTTTTGGACATTTATCTTTTTTCTTGCTCTTGGAACCACATACTAATTTGTTTTTTGCCAGGAACACTATCAATATAACCTATGGAACCATTCTATGGAGTCTTCTTTAAGCTCTTTTTAAACTCCTTAAATAAGAAAAGATCATCGAGTATGCTTTTCTTTTCACACTTGTTTCATGGATTTGAAAAGACATCCACATTGTATACATTTACCCCTTTTTCGGACTAGAAGGAATATTTAAGAAAAAGGACCTCATCATGGAGTCTTTAATCTCTTTTCGAACTCATTAAAAAATGAAAATATTGTCGAGCGATCTTGTTGTCTTTCATGCTCGTTAAAGTGAATTAGAAAGCACCTCTTTTGAGTGATAGTTTATCTCTTTTTTGGTTTCATCAGAATATTTACAAGAAAAGAACACCCTATCCCTTGTGGTTAGGAGAGTTCTCCTAGGTATCCTTTTATACTTTTTTGGACCCTGGAGACTAATTTTACGAAAAAGTTCCTTATGGAGTTTTCTTTACGAACTTTTTAGACTCTCTAAACATGAAAAGGCCATCGAGTTTACCTACCTTAGACTCATTAAAATTTACATAGAAGGACCCACACATGGGACCGAAACCCTCCTTCCTTGGGTTCGTTAATAATAGGTCGATAGACTCATTGCTATATGGGATATATAGAGCATCGGTTATCCTCCTCCAACTCGTAAAACTAGAAGGAGGTACTCACCAATCATGGTGGTGAATTTTTAGAGGGGTTTTTAGTCTTGTTATCTACATTATCTAGAAGTTATAACCACTTTGAGTTTCCCTGGAACAACGCACATGTTCTATCATCACATACAATAGTCGGGTCATCCATTCTCTCTCATTGACCACCATTCACATCATTGTGTCACATTTCACTCATCAGTCCATGACCAGTTATTATGGTATTCATCTGACTTAATGATGTAGAGTCAAGCCATTTGTTGTGCATACTTGTTCAAGGGAAGTTTCTCTGCATCGCCATGAGTGTTTGACCTCTACCCATTTGTTCACACTTCGTAGATTGTACTCGGTATCTTGGGTTACATCATCATCATTAGTGGATTCCCTCGCATCTTTTAACGATATCCATTAATTACCGGTAATTAGACAGTTTCTACCATGCTCAACTTCATATCCTTTACTCGCATGTTGTAGATTCATACCATTCGGATGTCAGACGAAGACCTTGGGAAATATCATATTCTTTTTCGATACTTCTCTTTCCCAATATGCGATGGAGAATATTCATGAGCACTTCACAGATTGCTCATTTCTTGAGTCATCTCATTGATTTGTATGATGTGACATAGATCCAAATTTGTGTTTGGTCATGGCTATAATTTCACTTGCATCTTTCATGGATCCATCGTGTATGTTATTGTGGTCGTTCCCTAGTCAGTTGCATCATGCATGGATCCGCATTGTACTTATCACAACCATTATCTTGTGTCTTTTATCGAGCATGGGTATGCCTGCCTCGGGGATGTTTTCTCTGTAGAATTGTCGATTCTCTCTTCCAAGTTTCCTTTTCCCAAAGGTTTGTGACTTTTATTGGTAAAGTATTTCATCTATCAGACACCTCTTTTGACCTCACACTTTAGGGGGGATCTGTTAGAGAGTTATTAATCCCCTAACTATTGATCCATCATCTCCTAAGAGGTCACCTACCCAATTCAACAACTTTCATAACTTTTTCCCTGAGTTTTCAGCCCAATTTCCCCTTGGTCCCTCTTTCCCTACATTAAGGGTGCAACCAACAGGGTTGGTATCCCTTTCTGGCTTGTCATGGAGTGATCGACCGCTCTGTCTACGTGTCTAGGGAGTGACCGAGCCTAGAAACTCCCATTTTTGGACTTGGTTGCAATGGATGATATCTCCTACTTATTTCTCTGGGTTTAGCCTCGAGAAGGATTTCATTATGAGCCCGAGGATGTCATCCTACTAACCATATGGAATTATCCCTAAATCCCTATAAGAACCAATCCATTTCCCATGGGAAGGAGGAGGAAAGAACTAGTAAACTTATTTTGCTATTTTGGCTACCGGATTTGGGCAAGGAACTTGGAAAGAGATTGTTGCATCATCTTCTCCATTTGTAAGTTGTAATTTTTTTTCAATAATTAATAGAAGGTGTACTGGACGTTTCCTCTATTCAATTGTGTACTTGTTTGCATGTATTCATTTGGATAAACTT
This sequence comes from Picea mariana, assembly GCA_032191745.1. Taxonomy (NCBI): domain Eukaryota; kingdom Viridiplantae; phylum Streptophyta; class Pinopsida; order Pinales; family Pinaceae; genus Picea; species Picea mariana. Next base: position 45,820 of record JASDQU010739859.1, read on the forward strand.
GATAGAATTATGTGTTATAATCTATTAGTATATTTGTCATTGATTTGTATGCACCTACTTTGATCTTGGAAACGATCTTGTTTATTTGTGTGCATATCATTGTCTCTTGGAGCAGGAATAATCTTAGCACAAGAAATCAACTAGGAGAGTGCATGGACAACCTTTGGAAATTGGGTATGCTTCCTCACTAGAAAGACTCCTAGTTGTCTTTTGCATATAGATCAGATCTTGAAACTCCCATAGATTACATCTCTATCTCTGTCTTAGGTATAAGAAGAACCTAAGGGAGATCAGCTCCTACAGGGCTCAAAATCCATACAACATTGGGTCAAAAACCATTGTGACTTTCCTTAGTTCTCTCCTTTTAACCTAGAAGTAGTGAATGCTTTCTCCTTACTTGGTTTCTCCTTTTCTTACTTGGTTTGTTTACTACCCTTTGTCAATTTTTTTTTTCTTTCCTACAGTTGACTAAACTATCATAGATTCCTACTGTGTAGTTTAGGTCTTCATTAATTCCCCTTTATACTATTGAGTTTCTTCTTATTGTTGTGTTGACCCTACTGGCTATTGTGTTGATGTATATTGCGTATGTGCAGGTTTCTCTAGTGAACAATTGTTTTTTTCTGTCAAATTGTGTGGTGAGTTGTGTTATTTTTCTATGGTCAAATTATTTAGTGACCCTTGATCATATTGTTCTATGGTCAATTTCTGTTTGTATGCCCGATCCTTCATCTTCTCATCTATGTTGACTTGGTATTATTGATTCTCTTTCTCCTATGCACTTCCATTCTATTGATTACATGTGGTTCTCACCTATTCTATTATTGATATAGGGTGAGGTCATACACAAATATTATGTGAGGTTGTACCTGATGTTCTTAGTTTGTCCGTCACTTTATTATTATCTTAAGGACTTCATTTTTATTTTTCGTCATGGACTTAGTTGCTTCTTTGGCCTTCTATAGTTAGTGATTCACTAAGTTGACTTAGATCTAATTCTTAATTGTAATATTATTTTTTAGGGATTAAATTAATATCACTTGCTTCCTTTCAATGGTGTATGCATAATCTTTCCCTACATTGGAATATAACACCTACTTTATTTTCTATATCTATTCCCTAGTCATCTTCCCCTTTCCATATTCCTATGTTGTCTGTAAATGTTTTTCTACTTGTTCTAACTTCTTCTTTATATGAGGTTCTTCAAAATCAACCTCATCTATCTCTTAAATGAAGACTTCTAGGTCATCCTCAATCAATTGGTTTCTCGAGTTGACCTATACTTTCTTTCTTTATATTCTTGGTTGAATTCTTTCCAATTGCTACTTTCTTCACTAAATATTTCATCAAAGTTGTTGCATATGCAATGAACAATGTGGTGAAAACTGCAACTTTGTTATCCTCTTCCCATAATCAATTAGGGGTATGATTATCTACCTTGTAATTCCTTTGGCTGCTTATGGAACTAGGTAGACAGTATTTGATTTTATTGACAGTTCTGTAAAATATCATCACTATTAGATTAAAATTCAAATTCCTTTGTCTCACCCCCAAATCTTTGTAAGTACCAAACTCTAATATCATCCAAGTTTAACTAGACGTGCTCCATGAGCGTTAAGATTCTTATGATGTTCTAAGGAAATCTCCATATGTGGCATGAAAAATTTAGCATCTTCACCCATTCAAAAAACTTATGCTATGGTGTAAGGTCATCTATTTTTCCTTTCCATCTTGAGCCAAAGCATTGAATGTTCCACGTGGTTGGCATGCTGGGAAATGTAAAGGTAGTCTCTCCAACCAAGCAAACCTTCAACATGGAAATACATATTAGGAGTGACATGTATATTATTTCCTTTCCTGTCTCATGGCATTTTTCATAATCGGATTTTAGGATGTTTGCAACATGATCTACCCAATTATAGATTGGTCCTACCTCAACTATGTGCTTGATTTCCTCAAGCATACTTAAGACTACATTATATTCCTAAATAGAGCGAGTCAATTAGAGAGTGACTATAATACACATCCATTTTACTTGATCCTCATTTAATTGATTGATGACCAATCCTTTTGAGTTCTTTACACCTAGTACTTATGAACTTCTCAATTCACTCTAGGGAGTTGGGTTGTATTAGGAATGATTTCACCCATATGTGGAAACCTCATGATTTGCCGAATCAGTTGTGAGGTGATTTTGACTAGTTCATCTAACCAGATTGTTCCCTTGTGGTACCAATTTGACAATGAAATTTTTTAGTTCCTCCTCCAACCCATCAAATCCTTCTATTTAATGTGAACTCAATTATAACTGAATCTTCACCTTTTCCATCATTTGGGTTTGATCTCTTGTTCTTTTACCAACTACTTCCTACTTCTTGTAATTCTACCAATGTCAATCCCGACTGATTTTGTCCATCTTCACATGTCTAATTATACTTGTCCTTGCTTTCAATTATATCATAGGTTGCTTATCAAACCTCTTATTCATCCTTGTTTCAAGTGTTCTTGATATGGATGAGGTTGAAATAGTTGGAATCAGATAATTTCAACCTAGTTGGAACTACCCCTCTCATCTTCAGTACCATGCTTTCAATTAGGTTAGTGTGAATTTGACTCTGCTATGTTTGACTCCTTTGAATTATCTTATTTTCTATCTCTATCTCTCTAAGAATTATTTTTTGGTTGTTTCTATGCTCCCTTAATCCTTATTTATAATCAATTTCCCAATTTTAATGCACCAATCACTCATGTGGTTGTATAATCGATGGCATGGTTCATTTATGTCACATAGTAACTATTGTCCATGAGGTCGAATTTGACTTTTGGTGTGGTTAGTCAATCTCCCTTCATCTTTCTCCTTTTGATCGATTGATCCTCATTGAACTTTCTCCATCCTTTGTTTTCCAACCCATTGTTCATTATCACATCTATTCTTATTTTTCGTTAATGTGTCCAAGTTATTTCAACCCTCAATTGAGATTTTTCCTTGTTCTTTATGATGATTCCTCTTTTCTACGACAACTTCCTTCCCTTTTCTCCTTTCTTCAATATATATATAATGTCGATGTCATTCCTATAAAATTATTTATTTGTTGCAGCCTTCATCATTTCACATTTGATCCCAATCAAGTGTCATGATTTTGAGTTTCCTTCTTCTTTTTAATTTGTAGTGGTTAAGGTTCATATTTTATACCTATCTATCAATAATTATTCGCTTGACTTTCCCTTACCAACCAATTTATGTGTCATCATTTTTTTCAAGAGTTTACTTTCTACGTGACTTGGTTTTCAAGAAAACTCCCACCTATTGAAGCCACGAGGGTTTTCACCACTAGACGTATTTATTATCTTTCTAATTTTTTCAAAGAATCTACCCACTATTCAGCTAGTTTTCAGACAAACTCTGGCTCAATGGTGCCACAAGGGGTTTCAACATTGTGATTTTTCCCTTCTTCTTTTTTCATGTTATGGATTGTACCTCTTTTAGTTGGGCACCATTGACTATTTTGTGCAACAACTTCCCTTGGAGTGTCCCAAGTTGCAGTACTCCATTTATCCTTATGTCTTCAATCACGCAAGGCCCAAGCTGGGATATCTCTAATTTTATAAACTTTATTTATATTACGCTATCATATATAAGTACAAGGTATCCAACTTCAATTCCTTTTTCCTCAAATTCTATCATGCTAAGTATTGTGTTGTTGTTTCTATACTTCTTGATGATGAAGACATATTAATATTTCTTCCTCTAATTTATGTGTTTGATGTAGTCGATCTTTTAAAACTTAAGTTGAGTTGAAATCTATCACTTTAGCTATCCTGCCAGTATCATCCCTAAAGTGTAATGTGACCACTACTTATTATCTATAGACTAGTTTAAATTATTTCTACCAAGTTGACTTCTTATAAGTAGTTTTGTATTCCCAAAGAAAAAACACACTTCAACATCCCAATCATCCATGTCGACACTACACATTTTGGTGATTCCTTTAGTTAGGGTTTTATTAAATGTCTACATTTCTCCATTTTCTTGTGGGTGATAAGGGGGACTCATTTTCTAGGTGATCGAGAATTCTTTTATTAATACCTCTATAGTGATGTTCACAAAATGGGTCCCCTAATCACTTATCAATGTAAGTGGACAACCATATATGGTGATGATGGTTCTCCATGTTCCCACTTTGTAAGGTATTGTATTGTTGTTATAATCTACTTGAATCTTATCATTTTCACTCTTTTTGAGAAAGACTCCACAAAGTCAATAGCCCAAACATCAAAGGGGGAAGCTTGGGTTGATATAATACAAAGTCATCTCATATTTCTTCAATGGTTGACCCAGGCTTTGGAATTTGTCATACTTATTCACTTTCCCCATGCAATCCTTATTTAAAGTGGACCACCATAATCCAACTTGTAAATTTTTTATGGTTGTAGTATCTACATGGAAATGACCACCTATAGGAACAAAATGTGATTCCTCGGTTATGATTTCTATCTCATGTTCTGACACTCATATCCTAAGCACATCATCTAGTTCAATATTATATAAACAACCATTTAACAAAGTGTAAGGTGCAGATTTCATAGCAAGTACTTTATTTTTCTTCTCTGGTAAATCATGGGGGGGATTTCCTCCTTGTAAAAATTGGACAATTTTTGCAAGTTATTTAGGGGCATATTCAACTTTCAAAAAGTGGGAATATGGAAGGTTATCATATATAACTATGGGATATTCTCTTGTTTTTACTCTTGACGGATGGTCTAGTCCTGCACTTTCTTTACTAGGTTTGACTTCAAATTCAAATTCTCAAATTAATAAAAGTCATTGTGCAAAATCTTCCTTGGTGAATTGGCTTACTAATTGGGTATTTTAGTGCTTGGTGGCATGTATAAAAATTAAATGGGTTAGCCAATATATCATGTCTAAACTTTTGTAGGGAAAATATCATCCCAATCCCTTATTTCTCTATGGCCAATTAGTTCCTTTCAACTTTATTTAGCTTTCAACTAGCATAGGCATTCACATGATTGACTCCTTATTATCCTAGTTTGATCCAGATTTAGGAGCGGAACAAAATGATTACAAACTGAATACAATAAACACAGAGACATGAAGAATAACACAAATATCTGGTGAACAATATCTTCTATTAAATAAATGAAATAGGTTGAAGCTATAAAACTGCAGAACTAAAACACTTGCTTGAATGGTGGTAGCTATATCTGAGAAGAGTTGTGGCTACTATGCGCATCCATATGAGAAGAGTGATTACAATGAGGCTCCATGGGCCTTTTTGATATTACTCATGAACTCCAAAACCCTAGACATACAAAAACTTAACCTTAGAAGGTGAAATGCTAAAAGTCACGTGGGCCCCTATGGGTAAGTTGGTACCTCAACTTATGGGGTTCGTAACTTTTGCATACGACCTATGTTTTAGGCGTGTGATAGCCCGTTGGAAAGGTATTTTAGAGAAGTACACATTTCACTATCAAAATCTAACTTTGTCTACAGTTTGACTATGGCGAGACAAAGAAACAATGTTTAGGGTCCCAAAACGACCCTAGAAGTACCACAAGATGTGCTGACATGAAAACATACAATATAAGCCAGTTGGATTAGGTGAGGATATGTAGGTATTTAGAAAACCCCATAAGTGTAGAATCCACAATTAAAAATAAGTACAAAAGAACGTGC
>JASDQU010739859.1:58182-69185 GCA_032191745.1 Picea mariana
TTACATTCTTTTCCAGACTCTTGGGATAATATGGTTGTAGAAATTGGTAGTACCACTCAATCTACATTGAAGTATGAGGATGTAGTTTCATCTTTGTTATCTGAAGAGATGAGGCGGAAAAACATGGATGTTCATAGCACAAATGATTTATTTGTGAGAGGTCGTACCCAAGACATGAATCCTGGTAAGTCTTCAGGGGGGGAGATCTAAATCTACAGGTAGATATAAGTCTCCAGGAAAATCTTTGAGGAAATGCTGGAAGTCTGGTAAAATAGGGCATTATAAGAAATATTGCAAGTCTAAGAAGGTTGATAAACCAAAGGGATCTGATAGTACCTTTTCCACAGACGCGAAAACCTCCACTGAAGAAGCAGGTGATGTTTACCTGGCATATACAGGTACACATGTAGATTGTGATGTATGGATGATCGACTCAGGTGCGTCATACCATATGACTCCTCACAAGGAGTGGTTCTCTGAATATGAAAAATATGATGGTGGTGATGTATTCCTAGGAGATGACTCAAAAGCTAGAATCATGGGATGTGGAAGGGTTAAGTTGTTGCTAGAAGATAGAAGGATTAGAACTCTCCCTGGGGTTCTACACATTCCAAAACTAGCCAAGATTCTAATATCTGTAAGCAAGTTGGATGATGCAGGAGTGGACATTGTATTGGGAAAGGGCACTTTCAATATGGTACGAGGGGCAATGGTGTTGATGAGGGGAGTTCGGTGTGGAACTCTATACAAGTTTTTGGGAAGCACTTATACTAATGGGTGTAACCGTTCTGTTGTCCCTGAGTAGAGAGATGAAGGAGAAAAGACCAATACTGTCCCTGAAAAGAAGACCATGTTGTGGCATCAAAGACTGGGGCATATTGGAGAAAAGGGCCTTTGAACACAACATGGTAAAGGTATGGTTGAAGGTATGTCTAATTTCACTAAGGATTTTGATTTCTGTGAACATTGCATATATGGTAAACATAATCAAGTAAGATTCCCATCTGGTGCTACAAGAACAAAGGGGATCTTAGAGTTGATATACAATGATGTGTTTGGACCTGTTCCTATTCCATCCCTAGGTAAATCTGTGTATTATAATTCATTCATAGATTATTTCTCAAGGAACACATGGATTTATTTTCTTAGAAATAAATATGAGGTATTTGATAAATTTAAAGAGTTTAAGGCTCTGGTAGAAAATCAAACATAGAAGAAAATAAAGGTATTGAGAACAGATAATGGTGGAGAATTATGCGGAAATGAATTCGAAGAATTCCGTAAGAAGTGTGGTATAGCAAGGCAGAAGACTACATCATACACTCCTTAGTAGAATGGAGTTGCAGAAAGGATGAACAAGACACTGATGTAAAAATAAAGGAGCATGCTCAGCGGTGCCGAGTTAGGAAAGGAATTCTGGGTAGAGGCAATGGGTACAACATGTTACTTGGTCAATCGATCACCTTCAGCAAAATTGGGTGATAAAACTCCACACGAGGTATGGTCGGGAAATAAACCCTCTCTTCAACATCTTAGAGTTCTTGGTTGTGATGCTTATGTACAAGTTCCAAAGGAAAATAGGAGTAAGATGGATAAAAAGGCTAAAAAGTGTATCTTTATTGGTTATAAAGATGGTGTGAAAGGTTATAAGCTTTGGAACCCAGAAACCAAGAAGATTGTTTACAGTCGAGATGTTGTTTTCAGAGAGGTAAAAGATGTCTCCAAACAAGAATTCCTACCAACGCAAGACGAACTTGAGAAAATAGAGTTTGAGTTGGATGATGCAAAATCTTAATCATCTGAAGAAGATGAAGCAGAAGAATAAGAAGAACCTCATACCCCAGTATTGAGGAGATCGGTGAGAGAAAGAAGGAAACCAGAAAGGTATTGTCCACTTGATTTACATTCCAATTTTTCTCTATCTATTACTGACGATGATCCCAAAAATGTCAGGGAAGTAGTGAATTCATAGGATAGTAAACTCTGGAAGAAGGCCATGGTTGAATAAATGGATGCCTTGGATAAGAATGAGGCATGGGATATAGTTGAGTTTCCATATGGAAGAAAACATGTTGGTAGCAAATGGTTGTTTAAGAAGAATTTTAATGCAGAAGGAAAAGTGGCAAAATACAAAGCTTGGTTAGTAGCAAAAGGTTATTCCCAGGTAGAGGGAATTGACTTTGGTGAGATTTTTTCTCCTGTTTCTAAGTTAACTTCTATTAGATTTATTTTATCTATTGCTGCTGCTTTTGATCTTGAAGTGGAACAGAAGGATGTGAAGACATCATTCCTACATGGGGATCTGGAAGAAGAAATCTACATGAAGCAGCTAGAAGGATTTTTAGTGAAGGGAAAGAAAGAGTTGTTCTGTAAGCTAAAGAAGTCAATATATGGTCTGAAGCAATCACCTAGGATGTGGTACCGAATTTTTGACACATACATCCTTGGATTTGGATTTGTGAGAAGTAGGGATGATCATTGTGTGTATTCCAAGAAGGTTGGTAATCACTTCATTTATGTAGTGTTGTATGTGGATGACATGTTGTTGGTAGGAAATAACATGGATGTTATCAAGGCGGTGAAATCGTAGCTATCCTCCAAATTTGACATGAAGGATCTTGGTTTTGCTAACTTCATTCTGGGAATGGAAGTTAAAAGAGATCGTGAAAACATGAAACTCTAGTTGAATCAGAGAAAATATGTTGAGACGATATTGCGGAGGATTAATATGCATGGAAGTAAACCAGTCAAGGTTCCTATTCCTATAGGTGTAAATTTATATGCAGATCAGTGTCCCAAGACACAAGAAGAAGAAGAGGACATGTCCCATATTCCATATTCCAGTGCAATTGGTAGTTTGATGTATGTAATGGTATGTACTAGATCGGACATTGCACATGCAGTGGGAGTTTTGAGCAGGTATATGTCAAAACCAAGGAATGAGCATTGGACAACAGTAAAGAGGGTCTTTAGGTATTTGCATGGCACTACCAGTTATAGATTGTGCTACCAAGGAAGACCAGGATTGGACAGAGTGGTGGACATACATGGCTTTGTTGATGCAGACTGGGCTGGAGATCTGGATTGCAGAAGATCTACAAGTGGGTATGTGTTTAACCTATTTGGAGGACCAATCAATTGGATGAGAAAAAGACAGGTTGTAGTGGCTCTCTCAACTACAAAAGATGAATACATGGCAACCACTCATGCAAGCAAGGAAGCAGTATGGTTACAAAGATTGTGTTTAAGTATTGGGTTGGTACAACAAGCAGTGAGATTAGATTGTGACAGTCAGAGTGCAATCTTCCTGGAAAAGAACCCAACATATCATTCGAAGACAAAGCATATTGATGTTCAGTATCACTATGTGAGAGACATGGTTGAGGAAAAGAAGGTGTTGCTAGAAACGGTTGACACTTTTAAGAATGTTGCAGATTCATTGACAAAGTCTGTGAGCAAAGAAAAGTTCTCTTGGTGTAGAGTAACAATGGGCATTGCTGCCCTGGATTGTTGACTATATAATACTGTGGACCCTTGGATGCAAAGAAAACAACAAGTGGGAGAATGTTGGGTATGTGTTATATTCTTTGCATGTGTGTGTGTGGGCGCATTAGATTCGACAACTACGTCTGACGATCCCTTTAGTAGTTTTTTCTATTTTTAGGGCGTTTTTTGTTATTTTTAGCGGATTTTGCTATTTTTAGCGGTTTTCTAAATTAATCCCGGATTAAGGGATTAGGGTTTTGGTATCTACGGAATAACTAAAAACATTGTATATATTGTGTGGTGAATGGTGAAATTTGATATAATGAATATAAAAGAGGTTTTCCTCGGTTGAGGGTTTCCGGTATAAATCTCTGTGTACTATGTGTATGAGCCATTGATTAAATTGTGTTTTGCTTAAGAATCTATATGCATTGATTTACTTCACAGGTTTAAAACTTACACCTGGATCATAGTTGCACCAAAACAACCTCAACTACTACATTAAATGCATCAACATGCACATGGAAATTCTTAGACTAGTCAAGGAATTTGAGTATGGGTGCTTCAACTAACTTTATTTTAGTTGTTTCAAATGACTTTCTATAGTCTATGGTTCAAATAAATTTGATATCATTCTTAAGTAGTTCATCCATTGGAAATGTAATATCTAAAGAAGGCTTGATAAACTTCCTATAATACCCAGTGTGACCCAAAAATATTCATATATGTTTTGGATTCCTAAGGGATTTCAAGTCAAGTATAACCTTAATCTTCACCACGTTGACCTTGATTCAATCTTTGTTGACTACATGTGATAGTGATTTTAGTCCTTACTCTATTAGATATTAGTATATGTATTTAGCATCTCAAATTAGTATTTGTATTAAAATATTTTATTGTGGATTTATGTGACGAAGCCTTTTGGTTTCCTATTCTCATGGATTAGTTGAGATCATTTATCCAACTATCTCTATTATGTTGCTTAGTTTCGAGTTCTTAGGATCTAGTGAGCATTTATCTCCTCAATTTGTTGAGTTATTTTTCTTTATGTAAAGCTATATAATCTAGTGTTTGGTTTATAAAATGTAGTTGAGGGTTTTTATTTTTCACTTCAGTGTAGAACTCTACTGATGAGTAGGATTTCACACATTGTTTTGTGCAATCCGCAATAATAATCTCCTAATACAAACAATAATTTGATATGATAAATACATAAACTAATATCTAATATGATAAGGACTAAAATACCTATCAAAAGAAGTTAACAAAAACAACTTAGATGACAAATTTTAAATTTGGATTCAACCCAATAAGGAACATTTTGGTTTGTGAAAATGAGTGGAGGATAGATACTACAACGAAATAACTTGGCCACATATGTTCCTAAGAATATTAGAATACATACCTTATAAATGGTACAAAATTGAAGAGTCTAGAGGAGAAGAACTATATCTAAGAGGCTAGAGGAGAATACTTCTCCTTTGTTCCAATGAAAGAAGAATTAGAGGAAGCAGTGCAAGAAATACAACAATTCAAAGAAAAATCAACCATAAAAAACAAAGAAGACAAGGGAAAATTTAAGGTTGACATAAGGTTGAACACAACTTGTAACAAAATAACACACAAACAACAATATAAAAAAGTATAGATAGCTAGAAGAATTAAAATGGAATTTGAAAGTTTTCCAAGGAAGAGATTTAGATGGAGGAAGGGGATTGCACTAAATTTTATTGTTGCTAGTGGTATCCATAAGAACCTAATATTATCCAAGGTCATAAAGAGATTGAAGTTATCGAAAAAACCCCACCACCAACCATACATCATCGATTGGTTGAGATAGGGATGAGACATCCACATTAGCCAACAATGTTGTATGTCCTATAACATCAATTCGTTCAAATATGAGGTTCGATGTGATGTTTCCCCACTTGAATTTTGTGATGTTATTTTAGGAAAACCCAATATGTGGAAAAATCATGCTATTTATGAGTTTGTAACTCATAGTGTCATTGTTACTTCGGGATTATAGATCTACAGGTTAATAGAGATAGTTTTAACTATTGCAGTTTCCTTAATCTTGGGAAATCAGTTCCAAAAGGTAATCTCTCATATCATACATTTTTTCCTCTTCATGGTTCAATAGAAAGGTGAATGGAAGTTCATTGCAACCACCACCGCCTCAGCATAAGGCCACTATACACAACAGAAATAGGTGGACAATGTTGTAGAGGAATATAGAAATATATTTTCTTCACCTAAGAGGGTCCTTCTATACTGCCAAGTCAAACATTCAATTGATTGATATCTAATTATCCTTTACCTAATGGTTGAGTATGTAGATGCTCTCTTCTAGAGAATGAGAAAATAAAAGTCCAAATTCATGATCTCATACTAAAGGGCCACATTCGACCAAGCCCCTCACTTTGTGGGAGCCCAATTGTATTGATACAGAAGAAGGATAGGACATGGAAACTCTATATTGATTATAGATCCCTGAACAAAATCACTATCAAGAACTGATACTCGATTCCCTAGATTGGTGATCTTTTTTATCAACTTAAGGGTGCCAAGTTCTTCAGTAAGATTGATTTATGGTCAGGTTACCACCAGTTCTTGATGAAGTAAACTAGTGTATGGAAGACCGCCTTCAAGTCTAAAGAAGGCCTTTTTGAGTGGTTGATCATGCCTTTTGGCTTGACTAATGCTCTAACAACATTCATGAGGATGATGGATGATATCTTGCGACCATTTACAAAATATTTTATGGTTGTATATTTGGATGACACCCTCATCTTTAGTGGAACTTGGGTAGAACATTTGTATCACATTCAATATATCACGAGTACCCTTTTCCAACACAAGTTATATGCCAATATGGAGAAATGATCATTTGGCATGTAGAGAATTCAATATCTAGGATACATCATGGATGAGCATGGGTTGCATGTGGACCTAACCAAGATCCAATTCATTCATGATTGGAAAACCTTGACAACTCTAACAGATCTTTGTATCTTCTTGTGCCTTGCCAATTTATACCATAGGTTCATGTTGGGGTTCTCTCATATTGCTTGTCCCTTAAGCCAAGTGACCGAGGGTGGAGCTAAAGCCAAGTTTTCCTAGTATGGCTTTTTGTAGAAGGAATTGAAGGATATGAAATGTTACCTCTGCTTGAACCACTCCTCACTCTATCAGACCTACAACAACCATTCAATATTGAGATAGATTCCTCCAACTATGATATCAATGCAATCCTCACTTAGCATGGACATATGGTGGCCTATCATAGTGAGACACTCTCTGATGTTGTTTATAGGTATCCCACCTATTACAAGAACATGTACTCCACTATGCAGGCATGTTGATAGTTGAAGCATTACATTCTGGGAAATGAATCAATCATCCACACTGATCACAATCCCTTGCAATTCATGCAAACATGGGGAAATTTACAAAATGACCACCATAAAAAGTGGTCCATGTACTTGAAACAATTCCATTTAAACATTAAGTACAAGAATATAAGCACAAACCATGTTGTGTATTGCCTTAGTTAGCCCCAGTTCTAGTGATAACCATAGTTCTTAACTCCTATGGGCATGAGACCTCTGGGTAGACCCAATTGTATGGCATTGACCCTGATTTTTCTACTACATATCAAAAATTAGGTGAAGGTAAACAAGTTCCAAACTTTCATCTCCAGGATGCAATTTTGTGCTATCTAGGCCATGTTTGTGTTCCTTCAAGCGAGCATGCAAATATAATTTGGGAGGAACATTATAGTCAGGTGGTAGGACAATTCAATGTGGATAATACAGTAGCATTACTTTAGAAGTATTTCTACTAGTCAAAACTCCATCAGGACATTAGCAAGTATATCAAATCATGCACTGCATGTGCCATCATGGTGTGCCACAATGATCTACAAAGTAAGTTGTGACGAGCTCTTTCCATTAAGAAGCAGTGGATGTACACTCATATACCTACCCCAGATAATCCCTAGGANATATTACATGTCATTTTCTTCCTCCACCAAACATGGTAATGATTTGTCTTTGTGATTGTTGATCAATTCTCTAAGATGGCCATTTTGGTGGCATGCAAGTAGAGTATAATAGAAGAAGCCATTGAAAAGCTCTTCTTTGAGCATTTTTGGGTTCATTTTGCGCTACCATGGACCATTATTTCAGATAGGGATAGTATGTTCCTCAGTACCTTTTGGTCCAACTTGTGGTCTCTGATGGACACCAAGCTGACCAAATTGATATCCTTACACCCCCAAACATATGGGAAAATAGAAGTGGTCAACATGATGATTGTGCATATCTTACACATGTACAACACCAAGCATCCATGTGCATGGGATGAGAACCTTGCATATGTTCCACATAGCTACAACAGATCCCTCCACTACTCTATTGGCCACAACCCTTTTTAGGTGTGCTTGGGGTTCCATCCATTAACCCACATTGATGTAGCTCTACCCATTGAATCTATATAGGAAGTTTCCTTCCTCCCATGCTCAGACCAAGGAAAATAGATAAGACAAATTTTTTTAACGGATCCAACACATCCAACAATAGGTTCTTGATATCATGTAGAAAGTTAATGCCAAGTACAAGCAGTGATATAACAGTCATTGGGTTCCACATAAGTTTTAGGTTGGAGATAAAGTGCGGTTGAATTTGTAGAAAGAGAACCTCATAGGCCCCCATAGGAAGCTTATATCACTCATATATGGTCCTTACACCATCTAGAGGTTATGTGAGAATTCTTTTGAATTGAGTATTTCCCCTTTCCTTGGCTTGCACCCAGTATTTAATGTGGAGTTGCTTTGACCATATTTTCCACCTCTATTGGACACCTCGGAGGTGATTGAGAATCTGGGCCCTAAAAAAATCAACCCTAACTAAATTAAGTAGGATATAGTGGACCAGATCATGGAAACAAATATGAATGGCACCAAACAGTAGAATATACACTCTATCAGGTTGTCAAAGCAGGACAACTTCTTCACCAAGGAAAGTGGCTCACTAGGAGTCAAATTTAGCAGAAGTTTCCCCATCTAATGGAGGAACTTAATGAAATTGTGACCATTTATTCCTAAGGGGGAGTGATTGATCTAGGTGGATATCAGTGACTACCCACTATTCCACTAACTCATAGTAGTTCCCCATCTTGGCAGTTTTTCTACAATTTTTCAGGTCCCAAACTTTCAATACATTTTTAGGCCCTAAAAAGTGTTTTTTGGCCCTATAATGGATTAATATTTCCATAGGCATGCCTAATCATTAACTAAACTTTGTATTCTCATTGAAATATTTCCAACAATATTTTTTTCACCCCAAACGGAGTTTGTATGCAGCTGTTGCAACCCCAAGAAGTTGATGTATCAACTAGACTCCTAAAGGGCGACATTCCTTTTTCCACTTCATCTCCTAGTGTTAGGGTTTTATATATTTAGGGGGTTTTCCTCTTGAGGTTTAGTAATTTATGTTAAAATTCCATTTCAGCCTCTTGTGATGGGTATACTTGTGAATGAGCATAGCTGACACACCTCTCTTAAGAGATAAGCTACAACCATTTTAGCTAGTTTGTAATACTTTTCATTTCATAGTCTTTTCATATGTCATTTATTAATATAATTTGGTTCTCATTGCATTATTTTTCTCTCTATAATATTTTTGTGCATGTTTTTTTCCATTCATATTCCTACCTTTCATTTTGTTCTCTATACAATCTAGATCAAGAAAATCGACTATCCACTAGCATATAATGAAGTTAAAGAAGGAGAAAGAAAACTATATGAGTCAAAGGGACTAGAATGAATGGCCATATAGTTAAAAATTGAGGAATTCAATATTTCTAATGATGGTCGATACAAAATGGCTAGAATCAAATACTACTAATAAGAAAAGTAGACAATGGAGATGATTAACTTATTGAAAGAGTATCAAGATTTTTTCTCTGGGATTACAAAGAGTTGAAGGGCCTTGTCGAGGAAATGAGGGAGATGAAAATTGACCTCATATATAATGCCAAAATTGTGAAAAAGAGACCATATAAGTTAGATCACAAGTATAAATAAACCGTACAAAAAGAGATTGAAAACATGCTAGTAGTTGGCATCATCTATCCAATATACAAGTCAGAATGGGCCAACCACATGGTGATTCAACCCAAAAAGCATGGCCCGAAGAAATTTAGAATTTGTGTCGATTTTAGAGGGTTAACAACGTAACACTCATAGATCCCTTCCCCACCCCATTTACAGATGAAATGATTAATGAGGTAGTAGGACATGAGTGATACTCTTTCACTGATGGTTTTTCAAGGTATAAAAAAGTACCAATTAAAAAGGCGGATCGGGAAAATTTTAAAGTTGTAATGGAGTTTGGATCATTTTCCTACAAATTTATTTCTTTTGGATTGAAATATTCCCCTAATGCATTTTTTAGGATTGTAGTTAAATCATTTCAAGAGTATATTTATAAAACCATGGTGGTTTACTTCAACTACTGGACTATATATAACTTAATGAAAAATTGCACACACTAGCTTCAAATGATTTTAGAAAGATGTAAATAGATTCAATTGTCTATGAATATAAAGAAATGTATATTTTCCACTCTAATTGGCATATTTTTGGCCCATGTTGATGTGGGATTTCCCAACACGATGTGGGAAATCCCATTCATGAGCAGATTTCTACACCAAAGTGTGAAATGAAAACCTCTTACTACATTTTATTAATCCAAACACTAGCTTATATAGCTTTACACAAAGAAAACTAGCTCAATATATTTAGAAGAGAAATTCTCACTAGATCTTAAGAACTATCAACTAATCACAATAATAGAGATAGTTGGAGAAATGATCTCAACTACTCCATGAGAATGGGAAACCAAAAGGCTTCGTCACACAAATTCACAATAATAATCTCCTAATGCAAATAATAATTTGAGATGCTAAATACATATACTAATCCCTTATATGTTAAGGACTAAAATCCCTATCATTCCTCCCAATAAGCATTGGCCTCCAATGCTTTTAGAAAAGAGGGAAAAAGTTGTCAAAGTGGAAGTTGAAGGATCTTGATGCGGGTGCTAATATTTCCTAGAAGTAGTGGATCCCTAACAATTTTGATGAGACAAGGCTTGCAATTGAAATTGTGAAAAACCAACCTCTGCCCCTATAAATCCAAATGAGAAAAAGCCCAATAATAATATGTGGAATTAATAACTCTACCTAAATGATATGGATGAACCTAAACCCAAATTGAATCAGAAGAAACAAACCCAAAACTAAATCACGTTGGGAGAATGCTCAAATCCAGCTAAAACACTTCTAATAATAGAGATAGTTGGAGAAATGATCTCAACTACTCCATAAGAATAGGAAACCAAAAATATTCATCACACAAATTCACAATAATAATCTCCTAATACAAATAATAATTTGAGATGATTAATACATATACTAATCCCTGATATGCTAAGGAAAAAAATCCCTATCAT
>JASDQU010739859.1:69205-81365 GCA_032191745.1 Picea mariana
TAATAGAGATAGTTGGAGAAATGATCTCAACTACTCCATAAGAATAGGAAACCAAAAATATTCATCACACAAATTCACAATAATAATCTCCTAATACAAATAATAATTTGAGATGATTAATACATATACTAATCCCTGATATGCTAAGGAAAAAAATCCCTATCATATTTCCTCTAAATATTTCAACGAAGTATGCCATAGTAGTAACCTAAGTTTGTATTCGAGGGGCATGGGTACCCCACCAATGATTAGTTTGATCTATAAATGATTATACCAAACTTTTAAGTAAACTCTTTTCTCCAATAGCGTTTGATATCACATCAAAATGCATAGCATGGGGTTCTCTTTCTTTAAACCTCATTGGGGGGGATATAGTTGACTCTAAGTTTTTGGGTATTAGGGTAGGGTATTCTTTGATTTTTTTCTCATAATAGTCGATACTTCTCTAATTGAGAATTAAGTTCTAAGGATATCCATTAGTATAGCTTCAATTTTCCAACAGTCTCTGGCTCTCGACTCATATTTCTCTACTTTTTATTTGTATAGTTTTGTATCAGATTTTTGGCCTAAAGATAAGGGAAATCCCAAAAGTAATTCACATTTGGCATTAGTTTCAACATGTTCTCCTCCTCCTTGCATTAGCTAGTAAATTTTCCTTATTTCATGTTCTTCATCACAAGGTGTTGACCAAGAATTGAATTCAATGGGATCCAAAGGCATGATTATCCTTCTACCATTTCCCTTCAGTTTTATTTTGTCTTTTTTGAGGGAAATCATTACTTTCATCTTTCTTCCCTACAACATTCTAACTAGTCTCATGTACACTATAATTCCTTTGACTAGGTTGATGACTTTAAAATTGAATGTGGTTGATATTCCCATTATATTTGTTTCAATACCCTTTAACAACTCAATAGGTTCAACAAATATTTAACCTACTAATTTTAGGAATTTTCTTTACCTAACTAGTTTAGTTCTGCCCATTTTAATCCATGTGTCCTTTTATAGAATGTTCAGTTGTGGAGCAAAGTCATCCATGACCTAAGGGGTCATAAGTCCTTCAATATCCAAGTCGACTTGAGGATCATAGTAATTGACCACTCTCTCTTATTTATTTAGTTGTCACATGTTTAATATATTTATGTCCATTCTTTATAGATATTCAATATGTACATTAGTTCAAGCAATCTAGCTACTAATTATTCTTCCTTTAGGAGGTCCAAAAATTATTCCAAAACAATAGCCTTCTCTTTTTTATGTCTTCTAGGCCTTAGGTCTTGCAATCCTTCTTCTTTGACCAATTCTCTAAACATGCCCAAGGTTTTATTAATAATTTCCTTCTATCTTTGTGGATTTGGATACCTACCTTCATCTTATTTCCAGGCTTAATTTGAGGCATTATCTACGATAATGCATTTCCCCCCTTCTTTACTCCTAGTCTAGTGACAACATCCAGGTTCTTGGAGTTTAGTGCTTCATGTTTTGGTATACTTTGTATAATATTAACATTCCTTCTCTTCATTATCTTCTCTATCATTATTGGGAAATCTTCCAAGGAATGGTCTCCTACTCCACACTTGGTACAAAATTTCAAATCGATTCTATCCTTCAAGGGAGAGTCAATACTTACATGATTTTATATGTAACATATGAATACATATTTATTGGAATATACACCTTGTAATCCATGTCATCCACCTTGACCTCCATATCAACCATGTCTTCCTCCATAGCCTCCTCTTGTCTGATAACTTCCATCACCTCTTCCTCTCAAAGGAGCTTGATTTGGATTAGCTTAGGCATGACATATAGTTTGGTTGTTAGTATTTTTCCTACCATTTTGTTGGCATTATGACATACTATGATTGGGTTCTTTGTAGATGACACACCACTTAGGCTTCATGCTCTTTAAGTTGTCTAGGAAATATTTGATAGTATGGTTCATTATACATTCACAAATTTCCTAGTAATATTTGACTAGCACCATTCTGACATCATGTTTGTTATTCAACTCTCTATATCTATAATCTTCCTTTGTATGACCCTTATTCATACATATTTTTCATTGCAAATATGATATCATTGCAAGGTCACATATTGATCTCTGCATCATTTCTAATTTTCCCTCCAATCCCTTATCAATCGATGGGACCACCTAGTCAACATTGAATTCTATTTGTCAATATTTCTTTGGTGCCTCTTCACATGATTTAATTTTGTGCATTCTCAAAGGTGCCCTAAATTTTTGGATCAAGACAAAAACAAAATCATTGCATGAAGACATCCTTGTCAATTGTATAGGGGATCTTGCTTAGCAAATCCTTGAATCTTTTATCATAGTCTCTAATAAATTCATTTGGGATTTTCTTAATTTATTTTAATTTATGTTCTGCAAGATGTTTGACATAATGAGTTCTAAAAAATGATAGGAAGCTACTCATAATTTCATCTTTTATTTTCTTAGTATTCTTTGTGAAGTTCATGAACCATGTCAACACTCTCTTTCTCAATGCACCAGTAAACTATGATATCATTTGTTTTGTCTCATCTATGATGTCCAATACATCCCAAGTTTTTTCACATTAATGTGTGCCATATTTTTTTATTAAGAGGTTCGATGGCATGGTTGGTGGTGATGTCCATGATTGGTTTAGACTCAATTGATTCAATTTTTTTACTAGTGTCTTTTGACTACTACAATTTATTCTTTCGACAAGTGCCTCTTGACCACTTCTTTCTTGTTCAACTTATTTTGTTTGATAATATTTGTATTTATATTCAATCATGTTGTTTCTTTGGGTTATTTGTCTTTGTAACAACCCTCCATTTATGTTGTTTGAACTTCTTCAATGATTAAATCTAGTAGGGGTGGCTCTTGCATGAGGTCCAAGTTGTATAAGCAAGTTATTCTCTCCTCCTTCAGGTATAATATTGACACAATTTACTACCATATGTGGCCTTTTGATCCAAATTATATTGGTAACTTAACCATATTCATATATTTGAATCCAAACTAAGGCTGGAATAGGTTCAATATGTAAGTGGTGCTAAAGGATTTCATCAATATCGAGACTTGGTCATGTTGGATATAATGTTCTAAGTATTTCAAGTCATGTCTCATTGATTTCCATGTTTTCAATATTTTCCTACAAATGTAGGGCTCCCAAGCCTACCTTGATCCAGATTCACAAATGGAACAAAATGAAATACATAGTTATAACAAAAACATAGAGATATAGTGAAACTTGACTTCTATTAATAAATAAAATGTGTTGAACTGTAAAAATGCAGAATGAAACAAACTCACTCAAATGGTGGTAGCTTATCTATGAGAAGATATGTGATAGCTATGTGCATTTTCTAGAGCGTAGTACAATGAGGCTGAAAGGAATTTTTATCATAAAGAAGCAATGAGGAAACCTTAAGCATCCAAAAACCTAACCCTAGGAGATGAAACGCTAAAAGGCTTGTGGGCCCCGATGGGGTTAGTTAGTATGCCAACTTCATAGGGTTGTAATTTTTGTATACGACATATATTTGGTGTGCTCGATATCCCATTGGACGGGACTAGATAAGAAGCACAAATTCAATAAAATGTTGTTTAAGGCCTCAAAATGGACCCAAAATTTCAGGACCCGAAAAAGTGTAGAAAAACTACCAAAATGGAAAATTGTGCTTTGAGCCAGTGGAATAGGTGGGTAGCCACCGATATCCACCTGGATCAATCCTCCCCATTTAGGAATCAATTGTCTCCATTTCATTTAGTTCCCCCATTAGATGGGGAAACTTATGTTGAACTTGTCCTCGGGTGAGCCACTTGACTTGGTGTAGGAGCTGCCCTGCTTTGACAACCTGATAAAGTTGGATCCTCTGTTGGCGAGTGCCATTAACCTGTGTGTCCATGAAATTATCAATGGTTTCCTGTTTGATGTATTCAAGGTTGAGATCTATTGGTTTCAACTACTCTGTTATCTTTGATGTGTTCAATAATGGAGGAAAGTATGGTCGAAAGAGGTCCACATTGAACACTGGGTGCAAGCCAAGGAAGGGAGGAATACTTAGCTCAAAATAATTGTCACACACAGCTTTGGTGATGGTGTAAGAACCATAATGAAGTGGATGAAGCTTTATATGGGGTCCTATAAGGTGCTCCTTCTACAAATGCAACAAAACCTTGTGTCCCACCTGAAACTTGTGTGGCACCTAATGTTGATCGTGGAACTGTTTGTACTTAGCATTGGATTTATGCAAAATATCATGGACCTATTGGAGGATGTGTTGAATCCATTCAATAAACTTGGTGGATTTCTTGATCTCAAATTTAACATGGGAATATTTTACCTGTTTTGTTGCAAGGGGTAGTGCGACATCAATCGAACCCAATGGTTGAAATCCCATCCCCACCTGAAAGGAGTTGTGTTTAGTCAAGCTATGGAGATATTTGTTATAACTATGTTGAAAATAGGGGATACTCTCATCCCATTTATGTGGATTCTTGGAGTTTTATGTACATAATATATGCACAATCATCATGTTGATGACCTTTGTCTGGCCATCAATTTGGGGGTGGAAGGCAATGGATTTGGTGAGCTTGGTGTTCAACAGTGACCAGAGGCTCTACCAAAATGTGCTTATGAACTTGTTGTCCCAATATAAGATGATGGTTTGTTGTATCCCAAAATGTACCCACACTCATTCGAAGAAGAGATTGGTAGTGGCCTCCATCATGATACTCTTCTTGAAGGTTGTCAAAATGGCCATCTTAGAAAATCGATCAACCACCACCAAAACATAGCCATTACCCTTCTTGGTTCAAATAAGGCTAGACATGTAGTCCATCAAGATGGATTCCTAGGGACTGTCAGGAGTAGGGAGAGGGGTGTACAAGCCTTTATTATTAATGTATGGTTTGGAAATAGCGTGGGTAGTCCAATATTGGATGTAATTGCCGACTTCCTGTTGAATTTTTGGCCGATAGAAATACTTCTGCAGAAATACCACTATCGTTTCCACACCAAAGTGTCCTACCATCCGAATATAGTGAGCTTCCCAAATCATCTTTTCCCACTCACTTGAAGGAACACAAAGATGTCCCCGATGGCATAACATTCCATCCTGAAGATGAAATTCAGTGAGAGGATTTCCCACACCCATCATCTAGTAAGTGGTAGCGAAGTTAGGATCACTCTCGTAGATTTGGGGCCACCCTGAGGCCTCATGTCCATAGGAGTGGAGCGTCATGGTTAATGTTGCAACTGGGGGTGCACTGAGGCAGTCAACAACATGATTGGAGCTCAATGTCTTAAATTTGATGTTGAGATGAAAATATTGCAAGTATGTGGACCACTTTTGATGGCGGTCATTCTAAAATTATCCTTGTATCTGCATGAATTGTAGAGGCTTGTAATCGGTGTGGATGAGTGTCTTCTTCCCGAGAATATAATTATTCCATTGGCAGGAAGCTTGTACAACATAAATCATTTCTTTATCATAAGCGGGGTACTTACAGACTGCATTAGATAGTGTCTCAATATGATAAACCACTAGATGATTGTGTTGAGTGAGAATCACGCCCACAACATAATCAAAAGAATATGTCTCGATTTCAAAAGGTTGTTGCAGATCAGGTAATGAGAGAATTGAGGCTAAGAACAAGTGATGTTTCAAATCATTGAACTCTTTTTGTTTCAAATATCCCCACACAAACTTTTCTTTACCACCACCCTTGGTCACTTGGTTGAGGGCCCATGCGAAATGGGAGAATCCCAACACGAACCTGCGATAGAAATTGGAAAGTCCCAAGAAACTACGAAGCTCAGTAAGTGTGGTTGAGGCTGTCCAATCATGAATAGCATGGATCTTGGTTGGATCCATGTGCACATCATTCTCATCAACAATTTATCCTAGGGATGGGACCTTGTTCATGCCAAAGGATCATTTTTCCAAGTTATCATATAGCTTGTGTTGTTGCAAAGTGTGAAGGACCTATTGAATATGCTACAAGTGTTCTTCCCAACTCTTGTTGAATATGGGGATATCATCTAGATATACCACCACAAAAGAATTGGTGAAATACCACAAGATATTTTCCATCAACCTCATGAAAGTGGTTGGGGTGTTCGTCAAACTAAAGGGCATGACCATCCATTCAAAAAGACCCTCCTTGGACTTGAAAGTAGTCTTCCATACATCAATTTGTTCTATTGAGACCTAGTATTAGCCAGAATTCAAGTCAATATTACTAAAGTACTTGGCTCCCTTGAGTTGGTCAAGAAAGTCGTCAATTTGGGGAATTGGGTATCGGTTCCTAAATGTGATTTTTTTTAGGGCCTTGTAATCAATGCAGACTCGCCAGGTCCATATTTCTTCTGCACGAGTACAATTGGGCTTCAACAAGGTGAGTATCTTGGTCGGATGTGCCCCTTTTTTAGCAGCTCCTAGATCTCACACTTGATTTCCTCATTTTCCATAAGAGAGCGGTGATAGGTTGGCCCATTAGGTAGAGGTGCATCCAGGGTTAGATCGATTGACCACTTAACCTGACAATGTAGAGGTACCCCAATGGGTGAGGAGAATATGTCTTTGTATTCCTCCACGACCTTGTACACCTGATTTTGTTGCATGGAGAGGCCTCATGTGGAGGCCATGGATGAGGCTATGACCTTTTGTTCACTTTGAGAGTGAAACATAAAGAAGACAAATTTATCCTTCTGGGAGATGACCTTTCTGCATTTCTTAGTAGAGATAAAAGAAATGGTGGTTTGCGAAGCTACCTCTAGTATCTTATACAATTGTTTGCCCAAAGTAATAATAACACTGTGAGGTCTAGAATCATATACAACATGACATTTCAACGAGTAAGATTTGCCTAAAAGAACATCACAAAATTCAATGGGGGAAATATCACACAATACCCCATCCTTGGAGGGCTTGATACCATAAGGTAGGCAACACTATTGGTTGACGTGAAGATATCTCCCTTGGTGGAGCCACCCGATGATGTAAGGTTGTGGATGTGGTTTTTTCAGCAGGCCCAACCAATTGGAGACCTCTGCTGAGATGAGGTTATTTTGACTTCCTCTATCGACAATGAAGTGCAACAAAGAACCCTTCAACCACATCTACGAGTGGAAAAGGCGCTCACCTTCCTCCAGTTCTTCAGGCTCACTTGGATGGACCTTGGTGGTAGTGTCAGTGGCACTAGGTTCTGCATCAATGATTTTCTTCCCCTTGTCTAGTTCTGATTCAGATTTGAAACCAGCATCAGACTCCAAGTCTTTCAGCTCGACCATCGATGGCTGCTTTGAGTGACATTTATTGGTGTTATTCTAGGGACTTTTATGGAATTTGCACCACTTTCCAGTGTCTTTCTCCATCTTCGCGTTACCCTTCTTTGTTGAAGTTTTGTACTAGTTGTCCTTTGGTGGTCCATCCTTTTTTTGTCCTTTGTTCTGTGGGTTGGGGACGGCTTTTCCATACTTTTTTTGTCAGAAATTTGTAGACCCAAACTCTCACTTCTTATATTTAAATTTCTGCTCGATTTTGACAACATATCGATAAGTCACACCTAGTGATGATATGTCCAGAAAGTACATTTATGTATGGATGTATCGATGCAGAAAATAGTGGTACTTGAGCACCAAGTGTCATTCAGAGTATTTGATACCCATCTTGGTGTGCAAGCTATGGAAGACATTTGTGAACTCTGACACTACTTGGTCCCTTTCCTACCGCAGCATGTTCCATTTTGTATACTGGTCATCGTAGCTTCCAACAAGGTAATATTGTTCCTTAATAACATACTTGAAATAACCCCAAGTGGGTATGGCTGCAAACAATGTGGTTCCTCTATGGAATTTTTCTCATATTATGTATCCCACCAATCCTTGACATGGGGGACATCCTTAAGGAGCATAAAGGTGATATTTTCTCTATCGATAAAATTATGGACAGAAAAATACCCTTTGAGAAAATTCAACCATTTATCTAGGGAACCTACATCTATCTAACCTTCAAATATAGGGATATCAAAATTAACTTGTACCTAGAAGGGGTCGGCGCCTCCAAAGTGGCCACTTGATCACTAAGATGCATCAGTTGTTGGCAATCATCAAAGGATCAAGGGAAAATTGTCCATCATTTCATTCCTTTGTCGCAAGAGGGATTCCTTGAGCAACACTTTAATATGATCTCTTTCTCCATCATCTCTATTTTCTTCCCTCATAAGAGGCCATTGGGGTCAGTGAGGATGGTCCTGCAAAGGCTCAAATAGTTTGAGTCCCAACTCCTCATACCCTGACCTCATTAGGGACATGCACAGAGAAATAGATAAAGAGAAGACTTTTATGATACCACTGATATGGACTTATAAATGGAATGAAATGAAATACAGAGTTATTAAAAAACACAAATAAACAGTGAAACTTGACTTCTATTAATAAATGAAATGTGTTAAACTGTAAAAATGAAAAACGAAACAAACTCACTCAAATGGTGGTAGCTTATCTCTGAGAAGAGATGTGATCGCTATGTGCATTCACTAGAGAACATTACAATGAGTATGAAAGGAATTTTTATCATAAAGAATCAATGAGGAAACCCTAAGCATCCAAAAACCTAACCCTAGGAGACGAAACACCAACAAGTTTTTGGGCCCCGATGGGGTTAGTTTGTATGCCACCTTCCCTGGGTTGTAACTTTTGGATACAATATTCTTTTGGTGTGCTCGATATCCCGTTGGAAAGGCCCATCCAAGAAGAACACATTCTAGTTATCCCATACATGCATTTGTATATCTTAAGGGTGTTTTCATACCCATAAAATGTTGTTTAACACCTCAAAATTTCCCCAGAAGTTCAGGACCTGAAAAAGTGTACAAAAACTGCCAAAATGGAAAATTGTTCTTTGAGATAGTGGAATAGGTGGGTTGCCATTGATATCCACCTGGATCATACCTTTGTCATTTATATATTCTCATCCAAGTTGTGAACCATCATGGTTTCTTCCTGTCCCCCGTATGATTGATATTAATCTCTCGACAGATAGTATTAGCATTCCATCAAGTCATCGCTCCATTGGACCTTGTTCTCTTACTGAAGAGGGCCTACAACACTATGTATCTTAAATATTCTTCTTTGCTTTTGTCTCACTCAATTTTTTTCAATTCGATCAATGGTTTGTATTATGCAATTCTTATTTTAGTTCTTTTCTTTAAATCTTCATTCAATTTATACTCTCTTTTCCTCTCGATCGATGCTTGTTGCTTTCTTCTTCTGGACATGATTGTGATTTCTCCTTGTCTCCTTCTTCTTCAATGTGAGTTGAATAGGGATTTTTTTCTTCTTAGAGGCATCTCATGAGTGGATAAACTTTATCGTTGACCCTAATTTTACTTCTATTTAATGATGGTGGTCATTGCAGTTTTGTTTATTTTCTCAGGAAATACTCCCACTCCTCTTGTTTTGTATTCAAGTTGATACAAATCAGATTTCTTAAGGGAGGTTGTGCTTCAACAATATGTCTAAATCCCTTGTCTATAATAAATTTATGTAGAAATTTTGTTACAATGTAAAGAATGTAAATTGTTGTAGAATGTACTTGTTACATCATCCAAAGATGTGCATTCTTCACTTTCTTGTTCCTCAACCCACTCATACAAATTCATCCAACCTCTATTGATTAGTTTTCAT
Source organism: Picea mariana (assembly GCA_032191745.1). Lineage (NCBI taxonomy): Eukaryota > Viridiplantae > Streptophyta > Pinopsida > Pinales > Pinaceae > Picea > Picea mariana. The sequence continues at coordinate 78,895 of JASDQU010739859.1, forward strand.
GATATATTTGATTTCATTGTTCTATTTTTCATGAGGCTCAAGTGCATCCACGGTATTCTTTACCTCTCTAAGGATTTATTCTATAAACCTCTTATGAATTTATGTGAAAAATTGTTCCCTATCTTGTGCAACGGTTAGTTGATTTCTCCTAGCATAAATCTTCAAATAATTATCTATATTTTTCTCCCATCACTCTCTAATCTCTTCTTCACTCAATATCTATACATGCATGAAACTAATGTACATTCATAGATTAGTACTACTAACAATGAAACCAATGTTGTGATCTAATGTATTACACAGTAAAGAAAGTTACTAATAGTGCAATCGATAAACCATAATACACAACAATATGCAAGCATGCACACATAGAATAAGGAGAACAAGAGAAAGAGTAATTATAGAACCAACAACAAGTAGTCTTTTATTATAATATCAATCAACCAACAAAAACCATTACATCTCAAACACAAGTGTAATTATACATTTAATCAAATTAAGGTAGTTACAAGTTCCCTAACTATCTTGGTCATTCAACTCGACTAGTCAGTCGACCGACTTGACTACCTAGTAGACTACATCCTTTAGTTGACTTTCTCAATACAATACATTGGTTGACTATTTATTCTAATCAACTAGTCAAATGGGCTCCTCCGACAACAACTATTTTTTTTGGCTGGTGGTAGTGATCAATAACAATATCCCCCCATGGTTTTTTTTGAAGAGTGAACATCTTGTGTTGGCTCTTATAGTTCTTGGTAGAAGATAAGTGAAGGGAAATAAGTCTTACCTCCAATCATTGATCGATCAATTGAAACAATTATGGGAAGGGATACATGTATACAATGTATCAAGACCCATCCTAACATAGAGGTCTTTTATATTGTATGGAATATGTTTGTACATAACACACAATTATACAGGACTAGGAGTTTTATCTAGTAAGCATGTTGATTGAATTTTTTATATCCATAATGTAATTTGGCATACTCAATTTTGTGTGCTTGTCCTCTTTGGTGCTAATGTATTATATAAGCAATAACATCATTGGTCTTATAAGAAAAGGGTATCATGGATGTAAATGTTGTAGAACTTCTATAAATAAAGGCTAGGTAGTACAACCACTTATGAAACCTAGTGTATGATTTCTCGAGGGTATTCCTCCTAGAAGACAACCCTTATAGAAAACTAGAGACCTTAAATAATGACAACGATATACTAGCTTAGGACATATGAAACAAAGAAGAAGGAAATTATAGAGTTGTTCAATTCAAATGGGGAACCTATATTTGATGATCCTGAATTTTTCAACACCTATGTTGAGAAAATTCCCAATGGCATGAAAATGGAATACGAATTTTATGAAAATGAAATATGTATTGGGAGCATCTTAATATTTCCCACTTACAAGATCCCGTGCATATATGAAAAAAAAATCATCCTCTTTATGGAGGCACATATCATAAAAAAAGAAGTGATACATTGAGTGTTAGGAGAGATCTTATATATATGAATATTAAAAATAAACATTGGCCAAGAAAGGAAAGTAGAGGAGAGACTAATCTCCCTTGTTTTTTTTAGGGAAGGTAATGTCTGATGGATTTTGAATAAATATGATATGTCTCTTGCATAGTATGTTATATTGGGTGTGAAGGAACCTTCTTTATACCGGTCGAATTTACAACATTTCTTAAGTACTATAGAAGAAAATTTGTTGATGTTGAAATAACATGACCATCTAAACCTTCTAAGGGTATGTACATTGATTACATTATTTTTTTTTGCAGTGCAAGTTATATGATATGGACTCATAGTTTATGCCAATTTATTTTGTACATGTTTATTGTGTAGTGTCATTATCCTTTTCTCATGGGTGGTTGTGTGAACCATGACTTCCCATAGGACTTGTGACACACTATATCTAAACTATTTGCATTTGTACATTGGATTACATCAAAGCATATTCACATGGATAACATTCCACATTGGCACTGATCCGAGATCTTTTCATCGATGTGAATTATTAAAGAATTATATTAAATGAGCGAAGTGCACCATAAACAAGGAATAACTCAATAATGAATAGACATATGCATAATATATGAACACAAAAAACTTGATAACGAAGTTCTTCCCTGGTGGACTACGTCTCTGGGTCATGCTCTCAAATGGGTAGGCCTTGTTATTAACTCAGCAAAAGAATTTGGCAAAATACATAAGTATACCTCATTATGTAGTTAAGCTACAAAAGCTTTGCTTAGATCAGAAAACAAACAATACCACTAAACTCATGGCGTCAAATTACCCAAAAATGATTGTCTGCATGACTCGATCTGAGTCTGTCACTTTTAGGCCCATGAGAAAATTCGTCTCATTTTTTATTCCTGCACCTGCAATAAATTCATGGGGAAAATTTCTCGTTTTCCATGCCCTTTTCGTCTTGTTCTCCCCCCCCCCCCCCCCCCCCCCCC